>DWAK01000366.1:0-11178 GCA_018230145.1 Lepidochrysops patricia
TATTCGTTACATCTAAGGGACGTAGACCTAAGGCTATTGTAATTGTAGTATTTTTTAAGTCCGACTTAATCATAAGATGAATGGCCTTTAAATAAATTAAAAAAAAATCTTACTTTATACTCACCGTTCTAGTAGGTGCGTGCAGCATGCGGCCCCAGTGGGATAGCGTGGCTCGTGTGCGCGTGCGCACGGTCTGCAGAGCGCCGCTCACGCCACCCGCCGACGCCCAGCGCCGCGCCCACTGCGCAACGGCAGGGCACCACACCACCTCTAGCGACGTACAACGCACTCGCAGCCTGACAATTAAGTTCATCAGTTATCGATGGAGAAAATAAATTTGTGGTTATGTTATTAAATTAAGGTTAAACCTACTTGTAGTCGCAGCTGTGTCCGGCGGGGCGGCGCTCGTAGCTGAGCTGGAAGAGCGGCTCGGCGGGCGTGGGGGGTGGCGGCGGGCGGCGCGGGCCAGCGGCAGCGGAGGCGGCGTTACTAAGCCCATCGCGAATGAGCCCCTGTGGCGCCACAATCACGGGGAACAGCGTCCGCGGCGTCACTCTCTCACGCAGCGCCAACCCACCCAGCGACACGTGCAATGAGTGGGCGCTTGCACGAGGACGAGACTCCACGCGTGCGCGCACCAGCGAGAACTGCAGCTCCACGCCTGTCCCTCTCGTCTCCCCGTCCGCCACTCCGTCTGCAACCCCACCTCTGCACACAAAAAAAAATATACGTTATTTTTCATTTACATTACGATTAATCGGATAACATCACAAGAGCACGAAGCTTACTCTGGGGCGTCGTCGTCGCAGAGGTCGAGCGAGCCCCGATGCAGCGTGAATTCGAACAGGCCGAACAGCGCGTCACGACGCAGTAGCGTGTTGTCATCGAGTGAGTCTGCAATCACGTCCAGTATTTCGTCTTCGAGACGCGGCGCGGCGGGCGCGGGCGCGGGGGCAGGTTCACCAAGGGCCGGGGCGGCGGGTGGCGCGTACCAACCCCACCACTGTGGGAACCAGCGCACTAACACACTACGTCCCGAGCTCGCCTGCTCCGGGGTTGACGCTGGAGTCGAAACCGGCACCTTTCTCATGGCGATCTGGTATTCAAGCAAACGCATGCTTGTAAATAGTTTAGGTACAGAAATAATAATTACTCTAAGTATTATTTTGATACGCTAAAACGGTAAGGGGCCGTCCATTAATCATGCTTGGCTCAAAAGGGGGGAGGGGGGGTCCATTAAAAATTACGAAATATCACATTTGTTGTTATGTTAAAAATGCCCCTAAGCCGTCGTCGAGTATGCATTTACCTCTCGGAGCGGCTTAAGTACGGCGAGAGGAGTGTTCCACTCGAAGTCGTCCTTGGCGGCCTTGCGGTCGGGGGGCAGCGTGCCGGCGGGGTTGCACAGCGTGTCGTAGCAGATGTCCACGTACTCCCGCACGCAGCGCGCACGCTCCCCGCACGACTGCCACGTTGGCTTCGGCTCCATCCCTACGACGATGACGAGAGCGAACAATTCAGTAATAGTTAAAACAACATCGCTCGATATCGACATATAAATAAAATAAAATACATTGTGTGCTCTATTAAAAAAATACAATTAGAAATGAGTCATTCGTGACCGTGATGAATTACATATTAGTCATCGTGAAAATGCTCAAACATACTTAACAACAAGTTATTTGTTTATTGAATAGCTATGAACATATTTTTAATGTAACTTACAGGTGTGATGGGGTGCGTGCGCCTTTAGTGCATACCGCCACCAAGCGCGCGCGTGTCCGCGTACGGGCACAGGCGGGCGCAGCGCGCGCACCTCCCGCAAACGCGATAAGCGCTCCAGTCCACTCGCACACCCACACACTTCTCCGTACTGCCGCTGTGAAGTAGGAAATGTTTAGTTATGTATGTAACACTTTTAAAATTAAGGCAAAGCAATATCTAATTTTTGTTCAGGCCTATCTTTATGCTATTTTTATGTAAAGTAATTTATCTATTAATTATAATAAGTATTATGCACTTTAATAATAATTATCACTATCTAAATTTTATTTCATTTCTTTACGGAAGTAAGCCGCAGCTGCACTTTGGCAAGGGTGAGGTGTGCGGCGAGGCGCGGGCGATGGCGGTCCCGTAGCGGCTGGTCGGTGCGTTCGCGACGCACACGCGCGCTTGCTCCGGCCGGCGATAGCACGTATGAGTGCGAGCTCTTCCACGTACCGCACATGCGATCCTGCATACATAATATACGTACTGCCCAATTCAGAAACATTTAATTATTATATATCACACTAGTTGAATAATATAATTATAATTGAGTAATCATTATGTGTCTGCAAGCGTGGATATGTATACTCGTTTACACAAGTCTCATACATCAAAAATAAACAATAACTTACACTGAGTTCAGTGATGGTACAGTCTGACATCATTCCTGTTGGCACCTGCATAGGATCCCAGTATATTGCGAGATTTTGTAGCTCTAGCAGCTTGAATGAGCATGGATCATCAAGGGGTGTGAAGCCCCTCTGCCAGGACGCGTCGCATGACTCTGCCACCAGGGACTCCACTGTGAGACCACATGCAAATGCTTGTCCCGGACAAGTGATTGCATCTTCATAGCGAAAATGCACATCATTCAGTTTGAGCTGAAATAATAATTGATAACTGCATAATTGTAACATGCCTAGAATGATTCCTACATTATTTTTTTCATTACCATTACATCATTACAAAGTTTTCTGTTTCCATTTTTTTTCTAAGTGTGCTCCCACAACACAACAGTTATATAACATTATATATAATATATTATAACATTGTCTAACACGATAAAATTCGCTATTTGACGCCCATCTTAGATATTCAATATAACTTATTTTTGGGAAATATTAAGTTATTCCTGCTTCAAAATGGACATAAAAATAAAATCCTACGTTTAGTTTAGTAGTTATGTTTGTTAGTTACGTAATATGTTGCGAAAAAAACACATTTTTTTCGCGAAATTAGAAAACAAAATCTTTATCTTTAGTTTAATTACACCATAAACAACTTTTATTATAGCATGATTTTGTAACATAAAATAAAAAAAAAAAACAAAAAATCAAGTTATATATAATATAACATAAAGTTCTATGAGATCAATTCAATGAGCATATAATATACAAATGATACTCGTACCTGTAAATTTTCGACAATATTTGCAAGCAATCCTGTTCCGTAGCTGAGCCAGGAGGAGTATGAGGTAGCATAGTAGCCAGCATCATTGGCTTCATGCTCGGCTCGCCACTGCGCCTCTAGAGCATCAAGCAGAGCCACTTTC
Source organism: Lepidochrysops patricia (assembly GCA_018230145.1). Lineage (NCBI taxonomy): Eukaryota > Metazoa > Arthropoda > Insecta > Lepidoptera > Lycaenidae > Lepidochrysops > Lepidochrysops patricia. The sequence goes on from DWAK01000366.1 coordinate 3,320, forward strand.
CGCTCATGGGCATATGTTGCTTCCACTGCACTATCCCACTATAAACAGTATTTCAGTTTGACTTAAATTCTTTTATTAGACTACACTATTTTCCCGGAATAGTAACCTACCCTATACACTTCTTGGAAATACATGACATATTATGTATCCATTTCTTAGGAACATTATACCTAAATGACTTTGACTCATGAACAATAGTATAAAACCTAATATAATCATTTTAAGCTTATTTTCTGTGTTTTTTTTTTTATATATAGCTATAAAAGTATATTATATAGTTATAAACTACACTATACCTCATCTAAATTAACTGGTGCAGCAACCAAATACAATTTCTCAATAGCTATGAGCCAGGGTGCTGAGCGTATCTGCCGCACAGGTACATGCAGCTGCACCTTCCCAATGAAGCCTGCCCGGATTTCCACCGGCAGCCCCAGATGACGAAGTGCATCCTTTTTTAGAGGCAAATTTTCAAGTTCCACTTTACCTGCAATAAAATGCACGACCCTCAGATAAGCAAAAATTTAAATTATTGTGTTCAAATATAGCTTGATCTTCATGGTAATATTGCAGAGTTTATTAATGGATATGACAGATATTCATAGAAAACTATACCTATTCTTACTATGTACACCATCTACCTATCACTTATGTACTAACAAACTTACCTGATAGTAAAGCAACACTCAGCTGATCGGTGTTTAAGTTCTCGACATACTTCCCCAGATAATTGTTGAGCACCCAAGCTACTAGTCCTTCCAACATCGTGCATCGTTTTATTTACAGAAATATTAGCACTGTTTACTTCAGTTCTTTACATTTCCCAAGTTATTTTACCGTGGTAGTATCCTTTTTAAGCTCACAAAGCAGTGTATATCGTTTACTTTTGGGATAAATTGCAAGAAAACCGTAATATTACTATATTTAATGGGATTTACAGATAATATTTTCATATTTTATACTATTTAATAATAAATTTTCGGGAAATGACATAATTTTGAAGTTTGAACTTTTGACACTTATTAATGTCAATGGGTTATTCCACCTAACGTTTCATTTTGCGCAAAAACCATCTATACCTACTTAAAAAAAATTCACTTTTTCATGTCATTGGGATTGTGATTGGGTCATAGATATAGCTTACAATAATTTAATCTATATTTAAAGTTAATATCTTGTTAAAATATATAAATTTAATCTGAAATTAATGCAAAAATATTGATTTGAAATGTTGATCAAAATATTATAGCTTGCAACATGTTTCTTTATCGACGAATAGCGTAAAATGAAGCTGATCTGTCAGTTTTCATTTTTATCAATGAATCAGAAATATGGTTTTGGAAACGTGAGTGTTATTTCTATAATTTGTCTAAATCAATATCTTTAAAATGAGGACAGCGCGAAATTTAAATAAACTCTACAGTGTTGCAACGGGGAATCTTAATAATCATTTACGAATTACGACTATTCACGTTCGACAGAGTACAACTGTGGTATGTGAAAATTACAAGAAGATTATTCCACTTCTTATAAATGTTCGCCAATTAGGGTTGGGGCCGACATCTAAAGACTTCGAAGAGCCTCCCCAAATAACAGGACCTTTGACAAAGGCGCACGCTACAGAACTCGTTTTGCACCTGAATGATGAAGAGAGAAAAATGTTATTTACTGCTCTTCAGGAATATGAATCCAACCGGATCAAGGAGGAGTTCGAAGGTTTGTTGCCATATTCATTGTTTTGGTATCAGAATGAAATAATTTTTGATATACTTAATATATTATTCTAGTGTTGCTTGATTGTAGACAAACTAGCAGGGCAACGGTGGAGAAGTAAACTAGGGAGGCCCAGCAAAGTGCCTACTCTGGGTGACGTCGACCCTACTGGCTCATACTGTCCTGTGCCTGAAGATTGGCTTAAGAAAAAATATGGTAAGTGTTGTATAGTATGGTGACTTAACAGATGAAGTCATCCTTAGTCATCATAACATGTAGTAGTTTTAGCCTATTAACGTCCACTGCAGGACATAAGCCTCCCATGTCCTGCAGTATCCCATGGCCTCATCGTAACATGACAACCATTGAAATGATGATATTAGTAACTTCCTAGAAAAACACAAAAATATAGGTAGCAAACTCACATTAATTTCTTATAAATGTTTTAATAAAAAACCAAAGTGACTACTATATGGAAAGTAACATAATTTCATAAAATAATATGTTCTTTCAGCTGCCACAGTACCAAAGCCAACAACAAAGGAACTTTTTCACTGTAAGTGTTGTCTTTGATATCTCAACTTTGCAATTGTCACCAAAAGCCCATAAGTATTAAAATGTAGTGATTATACTCTTTGATAAGGTATACATATTTGAAAACTTAATTCAAATTCTAGATAACATCATATTTGTTAGTCAACTAAATGTACTTTTTGTATTTCAGTGTCACTGGCAAATTCTATACCATTTATTGGGTTTGGATTTCTAGACAACTTCATAATGATAATTGCTGTAAGTACTATTTTACAAGAACACATTTTTAAATGTTGAATTACATTTAAATAGTAATAAGTATAACCATAACATGAGCTTCATACCACTGACAAATAGGACTTAATACAAGACTTTTTACTCATTGTAATTATTAGCTTAGACAGTTCTTGTATTGTGCATCAATAAACACTTCTTAAAATATTAGTTTGTATTAAAGTTAATAATAACATTATGTAAAAAACTGCTAGTCATTCTTGCTAAATTAGTGCCAATAACTCTAGCTTTTTCTTTCAACTTGGCACAACTCCCCATTTCAGTGAGCAGCCTATGTTCACCTGGGATAGTGTAGGTTCCCAACAGTGAAAAATTTTTATAAATGGGTCAAGTAGTTTAGAGCCTAATTTAATCAAACGAATCTTTCCTGTTTATAATATTAGAATAGAAGTATAGATAGTATATAGATTTGATAGTCGAAAAATTCGAATAGCATGACAACATGGAATTGCTTACTTACGCTGGTCCTTCTAGCCGGGCTAGTTCCCGGTAATAGGCATCATGTAGGGGCAGTTCAGACAGGGTTATGGAAATAAAACTGTTATGATTGTAAAGGGCGACCGCATCGAGAGCAGCATGAGCGCGTACATCACGCTGTCGACGATGGCGGCGGCGGCGCTGGGCAATACGTTCAGCGACGTGGTGGGGATAGGCTCCTCCTACTACGTGGAGCGGGCCGCCGCGCTGCTGGGGCTGGCCGCGCCGCCGCTGTCGCCGGTGCAGCTTGACATGCCCGCCAGCCGCCGCGCAGCCAACTTGGTACGTCGTCACACACGTATATTTAATAGTATAATATTATGCAATCAGTGCGGTAAGTTGCCAATAGAGTAAATGTCATTTGAGTGCGGTAAAAAGTCGTAAGTAAATTTTCTCAAAAACTCGAGCTATTGCACTGTTCGTTATGACGGCAAAGACATCGTATATCAATCATAGTAATATAATATGGGTGCAATTGAATCAGGTGTAGTCACCTTTCATTTAAGTCATGAGCCTGGACAGTAGTTACACTAAGTACTGTATAAGAAATTTAAAAATATCCCTTAACGATTTCGGTATCTCAGGGTCGCGTGCTAGGCATCACGCTGGGCTGCTTCCTCGGCATGACGCCGCTGCTGTTTAAGGACGACGAGAAACCCGCCAAGGACAGTTAGTTTGCCTCACAAGTATTAGTTGTATGTACCATAATTTGTAGCTATATCTTCTGACGAGAGCGATGTGTGCTTGCAACTTATATTAAACTGTGAATCTGTATTAGTTACTATCAAATGACTAGTTTTTAAAACTTTTAAATGGTGAAGATAACTTTATTAGTATCAAATATTTTATTGGCCCGTATTAAAACAGTGAAAAATCACTGAAAGACATTGCTGCATCGAATTTATCCTTACTCCAAACCTACAAAAGCCCAAAATTACCAAATGAATAAAATGTCAAACATTTTATTCATTTGGTAATAATTAATAAAAATAATTGGCATAACACAATTTAGTAGTTGTAATTCATAGTATGTGGTAAATGGGAATACATAAACGTACTTACTCTTCGTAGGGAGAATATTCCTTACTTTAGTAAATGTTAAAAACTATTTCAAGTTATAACAATATTAACATGAGAGTAGCTATAAGTGTTATATCGCGCTATAGAATTTTATATAATCACAATTTTTCTATTTACATAGAGTGCACAAATCTATTTTACAAGGCTTTTTGCAAGTCTGATATAATATGTATTTTGTATACATTTACCTATTATGTGTATATTTCTACTTTACAACTAGGAGCTAGGCCTAAAAAAATCTTTATAACATTGCATATTTTAAAACTGTATATGCTAAGAATAGTATAATCTTTTAAATCGTAAATATGGCACTCAATGAATGTCAAAAGAAGCGAAACTAAATATTATTAAAATACAGGGCACATCATCATTCTTGTAATTTTGGCCAGCTTAAAGATGAAGTCTCCGGCCCTTTTAGCAATAAATATTGTTTGTATTATAATGTTTTAATTAATTTATATATTATATTTACTTCTTCAATTATGGCAGCTGTTTTGTGCCATGCCACATAGAAGAAAATATTCAACTATCCCTATTAAGTATTAGTAGAATAATGATGTACCTTAATACCTATATAAAAATCTTTCTTAATGTAGTGATGTATTCAAGTTCATCTACATAGATTCATAGAATATTGTTTTTTTTAAGGAATGATTAATTTTTGGAATCATCACATCTTGTTATCTTTATTATTTGTGTTAAATATTTAACTGCGGCAATAATGTTCAAATGTTTACCTAGTCATTGTTTTGTAGGTATTTTTGCATTTACATTAAATGATAATATGTTTCATATTATTATAGTGTTTAATTTTGTCGTATGTAATGTGAGAAAAATGTTATCTAAATTAATGTTGTATATAAATTTTATGATACGATTAAATTGAGTTACGATTTTACGTGTTTATATTTACTAAAAATAAAATATTGCGTGAAAAACCTAATATGACTATCACAATAGTGTTTTTAGTTTCCTATGGTACATTGTATGTATATAGAAATTTGAGCACTGACTATGCACACGCTGTCAAAGTATTAATACTTTACTACAGGGGCAGTAGGCACTAGGCATACTACTGTTTCCGGCATTTCATTTTAATATTGGCTTGGGTAATGTATCACTATCTAGTATATCTACTATTGAGCGGATATGGCACGTCAATAAAACAGGTTTTGAATCTAAATTTATTTAATAAATTATGACTCACTTTATTTTTAGATATGCTCAATTTAAGCGTTTCTTTACAAAACCCCTAACTAATACTGACGACTACTCGTAAATTGTACGTTTATTGTGCTGTCCTGGGGTCGTACTATGAGCTCTTATAGCAGTATTATTTTAATACTACATCATAATTTCGTATAAACAAAATTCTCTATTTATATTATAGGTAAACAAAACGATATTTCTTTGGCAAAATCTTAAAGTAACTTTAAAACAAGACTGCTATAAGAGCTCATTAAAGGCTCCTGCAGTGGTGCTGACGCGTGTCACGTGCGACGAACGATTTGCCAAACAAAGTGTGTAGCAAAAGCATTATTGTAGAAAGTGGTATGGGCGATCGAAAAATTTAGCACAATTTTTGAACAACTCGCCAAAAATTATACAATGGTTTTACCTTGCAGATCGACCACGATCTTGTGGTCGTGTCGCGATTGGCTTTTGCGACAGAAAGCACAATATTGCCAATCAGTTGAAATATGTATGTCCAAAATATTTTTAAAGTATGTATTGGCTACAAGGTATCTCCATAACAAATGATAGACTCAATACAGTGCTCATATAAACAATGTAATATAGTGCATACAAATCGCTTATTAATATTTTATGTCAATGTTTACTGATTTATATGTATAACAAGTATGAAACTTTGAAAACTTGGTTCAATATATCGGACAATTATACAAAGTCTTCTGATTCTAAATATAAGATTACTGTAACATTAAGTAATTGGTGTCACTGTAAGGCCACAAGGATTATAATATATCAATTTAGTAAACATTCATTTAGTAACCAGTTTATAAATTATATCTATGAATATTGATACATTATTTGCAATTATTAGAAGCAATGTTCATATTAGAACATTATTATTTAAAATTTATTGCACTAGTTGCAGACTTATAGCATTATATTATATTAAACTTGGCAAATCGCTCCTCGAACCAACATAATATTATAAAATTATTATACAATAATTGAGAGTACACAATAATTATGTATTAATATTATAATAATAATTTACGGGAAAAAACTATACAAGTTATCACAAAGGGCGTGGGCTTAAGTTATTATGCTGGACGCGGTTAAGCTAAAAAAATAATGTTACTAATTACATTATCGTGCAGTAAAATCAATTTGCTAATAGTTCTCGGCGATTTTCGATTCGTAATAACAGTATGTATGAAAAAATTAAGAATTTCAAAAGCTATTGACGTGGTCTTGATATTTGCTACAATAGTTAAGTATCAGTATGAACTAGAACACGCCTCGTTAAATTCCTCCTAGACGAGCAGATAAATTGCACGATTTTGATTTAAATAAATTAGTTACTTTTGAAAGATCGGAGGCGCAATAAATTTTGTATCTCACGGCGGCCCCAAAACATAGTGAATATTTAAAAATGCACCAAATCGCGTTTCATTATATTATTGCACAAAAGTTTATATTCTTCAGGATTCCCCTTAAAAAGTTTCAGTTTTCAGTGCACCAACAGACACAGCGTCTGAGGTCCGAGTTTAAAAAACAATTAAGGAACAAAACTAAATCGTAGCAAAAAGGATACAAAAATTGTAAAACCTAAGACATTGTAATTTGTACGATTATATGTTATGCAATCCCCTTATCTCCTATTACTATTTAAAGTACAATATTTTGCCAAAAATGCTAGATTAGATACGTACGGTTAAATATTATCAAAATTAATGAAATCACGGGTCTCGAAGTAATCGATGGACTCATGTGTCTAAGGACCAATAAACTCGTGAATAGGTATTGTGTCGTCACTCGTGAATTGATTACTAATCAGTTAAGTATCACAAACGCATCAGAGACACTGTCTCTATAGATACGTAGGTTAATGGACATCAGAAAAATAACTACAAAATACTGGTAATTAAAAAATATATCACTGAGGAGTGAGGCCTCACGGGGAAATTTCTTTGTTAAGTTAAAATTAATAATATATTTTGATCGTTACATCTACGTAAGGACTACGTTATAATTGTGAGATCATTCATTACACTACGCCTTCTCGTTGGTGCGAAGTGCGAACACCTTCTCATACATATACAAATAAATATAAACCGAAACAATTAATGTTCGTCATAATCACTCACGCGTTTTAAATCGTGTGAAAATTTTACTACAGAACGCATATAATTATTAAATTATATAATATCACGCCCAATCAATCTAGATAAATATGTAATTCATATTATAAAAAATTCCAATTCGCCCTAAACTCCTATGACTAAAATATGTTGATTAGAAATTTGTACAAAATCGTTCTTAAATAATATTTGGTTTATAGTATGATTTTTAATTTGGTAGATTTCAATGACATTTGGTGGGTTGAAAATTAATCATAATACAAAAATAGACACCTTAGTGATCGATTAACAAACATAGTGGTGATTCAATCATGATTAAATGTGATTAATTTTCATGTATATGGATTAATTTGGCTTGCATGATAAAATGACAAAAATTCAAAATACCTTTACGATAATAGATAAATATACAACAAGAAAACAATCTAA
>DWAK01000367.1:0-11166 GCA_018230145.1 Lepidochrysops patricia
CATACTAGCGGCTTGAGAGCGGTCGCGGAGGCGCAGCGAATCCGTCGCGGATCATGGTCGCCGCCAGTCGCGTATTTGTAGGGCGTCCGCGACGGATTTGCTCTGCAACCGCTCCCAGACCGCTTGTAAGTTGTGTAAATACTAAATAAGGCCCTTAGTCCAGTAAGCGCTAATTGCCTCTCGCTTCGTGCTCGTCCACAAGTTACGCGCGTTTTTAACCGACTTTCAAAACAGGAGGCTTGTGTGAATCGGCTTTAGGATTTTATTAAGGAAAAGTGCAAGACTGACTTTTGAATACCCAATTGACGCGTGGATCATATTTCTTGTCAATCAGGAGATCAACCTGCACTGCCCTAACCCAAGGACACAATATTTTTATTAGGCACTGTTATCGAGGTAATCGAACCCACGAGTCACGACCACCGAATTCAAAACCACACAGGCGTTGAAGTTCGAACTGCCATATTACTTGTGATTTATTTATACTCCGTCAAATTACAATAATAATGTAAACTGTACAATGATAATTTTTATGCATCGCTAACTACGTTTAGCGGAGTTAAGTGTTCGTCAAGTTATTTGATTTATATTCACATTTAAATACCGCGAGTTTATTACACGTTAAATGGCTTTTTAAACAGACATGTAACTTTTACAGTTTTTTATTACTGTCAACGTACCTACCTAATATATTTGAAGCGATAAGTTAGACTTTTACACCTTTGGTCTACTTGAGACATTGAGCATGACACCAATAGAAGTGAAATGGTATCTAAACTTGTCAAAAAATCTAAAATTTCTACTGAAAAATCCGAATGACGCACCAATAGTGGCGTTATCGCGACAGTATCAGCCAATCAGAGCACAGATATCGACACTGAGTTTCGCGGAATTTTTCTTAATGCAAATGCTATATAGAATTATGCTCCATTAACTATATGCTTGTTGGCATCAGAATGCAAATTATTTAATATATTTCAGGTTTAGCTCTCGTCAAAAGTCGTAAAAATGTCGTAAAATTTGCAAAGAACTTTGATATGTACCTACACGAGAAAGTGTCTAATTTTTTTCTAAAATTTCATCGTCCGTCTCGGACGGAAATATCTCTACGACTATTTTAAATGTGAACGATTGTAAGGAAGTAGTGATCGGCCAATTTTTAACATAAAAAATGGCTACTTTCGAATTTTAAAAAAAGTATTATTTCCGTGCGATATTTGGGTTTTACTTGAAAGGGCCTCGGAATTATCAATTGTAATAACACATTTTATAGAAGATGAAGAAGTTATATGTACACTAGGTACTAATATGATTATTATTGGACTCACGTTATACTTAATATGCAGAAGTAGATAAACAGTACTTATTATTACTAAACGGAGCGGCCACAAATTGCTTTTATTTAGTATCGCACAAGGGGAACTCCATACACGGAGGTAACGGACGGGGAGTGAGTAGTGACTCAGCTCATTTCACGCGTCTGTAGTATGTTCCTATTTGTCAGTCGCCTTGTAACAGTATTTTCTTCCATTATACCATATATTAGCTTTATATTTTTGTTTTAAATTTAATTAAATCCTACTTAATAGTTATTATTAGTGTTAAATTTCAGATATTTAAAAAGTTGTAAAAGAAACATAATTTTAATTTATTGAAAATCTTAACTGTTATTATTATTATTTTGTGGCTTCTATAACTTGATAGAGAAAGATTATTATGTATTTAGGTACAGTAAGTACATATACAGCAACTTCCAGATAAAAAGAAAAAAAAAACAATACCTACTCATCAACTTCGTAAAAAATGTCATTTCAATTAAAAACAAAAAAGACAATTATGAGACAATTGTACAATGTAACAGTGTATATGTACTCTTTTATTCTGTAACCTATTATCTACCGTGGGGATAACCATGCTTCGGCACGAATGGGCCGGCTCGACTGGAGAAATACCACGGCCTCACAGAAAACCAGCGTGAAAACAGCGCTTGCACTGTGTTTTGCCGAGTGAGTTAGTTTTCGGAGGCCCAATTATCTACCACCCTAGAAATGCCGCAGTTGGCGTATTCCCTCAAGGCTAGTAACGCACCTGCAGCTCTCCTAGTTTTGCTAGTGTGCATGGGCGACGGTAGTTGCTTTCTACTAGGTGACCCGTTTGCTCGTTTGCCCTCTTTTAAAAGTTATCCAAAACCAAGACACCTGTTACTCATAAATCAAACTTCAACATTATTTTCAACACCGACAAAGGCGTCATCAATGAAAACACTATTCCGCGTGAGGAGATGTAATAAATGACGTCAAAACGGCGACGTCACCTTCGTCAATGGATCACCCAGCCTCCTGCCCTCTATAGTCTGTGCCCTCTATAGTCTATGTAATGCCCGCTCTATGGTCGGCAAACAACATCATTTGTTACGCACGGAGCTCTTTTCCCGGCTGAAAGCTGTTCATAAAATCGCACTCGGTTTTTGTCGATCACAGTCACTTAGCGTTTGATACGTGCGGGCACCATGGTTTCTTATTTTGTAGGATATTCTTGTTTGTTTTGTTTTTAGTAGCTTTGAACTACTAGTGAGGTATTCTGGATTAAGGTTTCTATGTTGATGTGTTTTACCTATCTGTGGCTGCGCCAAACCATTTAGCGTTTAAAATCATTGTCAATTTAATAGCAATAAAATCAATGGTTCGACATTTCTATTGTAAGGTTGTCATTAGGTCCATAATATACTTGGTTATATCGTACCAGAAAAGTTTTTAGTGGCTATGAAATCTCAACTTAACTGTAATTGTCCGTATCAGACCAGACCAGACATCAAACTGATGTGCGGATATCGTCGATTTACTAGCACTAATAAGAGTCTCCCAAAAGAAAAATAAATGAAATAAATAAAAAATACCCATAGAAAACTCTATCTACACTAATATGCACAAAATGTCCTTATATTTGGGCGCGCGTGGTCACTTCGTGGCTCAACAGGGTGTGATTGTGCAAGTCACTCGCCCTCCGCCGGCCCGTGCTACGGTATTCGTCACCGATCTGACAAACATCATCATCATCACTCGTACTGATGTCTGTCTAATGATTATACTATATTATCTACTCCATAGTCTTTCTTGTATCTAAACCTACTTAATATTACAAAGCTAAGAAGTTGTTTCATTGAGCGCGCTAATCTCAGGAACTACTGGTACGCTTTCAAAAGTTCTTTCATGTTGGATAGCCCATTTATCGAGGAAGGTTGTAGGCTATAATCACGCTAAAATCAATAGGAGCGGAACAGTGATAAAAATGTATCAAAATCGGGAGAATCGGGGAATTGCCTTATCCAAAAGTAACAATCCAAAAGCTAGTGTTTTATATATTACCTATCTCACTTAACAACGGAGAGCATTTTATGGATGGTTATATTGTCAAATACCAAGCTATACATAACACCCTTATACTTAGGGCTGATGATGTTGCTACCCCCTGGGGCGGAGTGACGGGAGTGCCGCGTCACGACGTCACGTCACGGCGTCCGTCACTGTGACGAGTGTTTGTCCCCGCCCGCGAGCTTGTGACGCCAAACACTGCAGCTGGCGTGCTTCACTTGTCACTTGCGACCGCACTTGGGGACAACGCGTTTTCTTTAAATACCTAAATTTTTTTTAGAGGGCTTATAAAGTAAAAGTCTACCTTTTGTTGAATCTAATTTCAAAAGACAGTTTACAATTATTACAAGTTCCCGCTCTGTAATTTTCAAAAGTTTGCCTTTTGCGCTGGGACTGCATCGACTCCAGCTTATACCTTTACGTCACATGTTTGGTTGAGCGGCATTATCGCTGATAGTAGGTATATAAATTAAGTACTCAGTTTGATTAAAATATTACTCAATTAATCGTTTATTGCCGTGCAGACTATTTGCATATTTCACTTTCACATATCCTGAAAATTGCATACTCGCGTGACACCGCGACTTGACGCACAATCTAATTAAATCAAATCATACAAGTGTCATTATGTGCATATGCATATGAGGTGACAGGGAAAGTAAGCGAGCGGGTTTGACCGGTGTGCAGCCGGTGTATTTATTAAACTGCCGTACGCGATAATACCATGATTTCAATGTCCTCGGAGAACAGAAGTCAGAAATTGTCTGTTGTTTTCGTAAAGTTGATGAAACAGTCTTTAGATTTTCGAATATTTTTTTAATAATTAAATTAAACTGACAAACAATATTTTTGAAAAGTTTACCGAATAGGTCAGCTGAAGACCTGCTGTCAGAGTGCGGTGCAGTGTGGAGCGTATCAGCCAGTGACAAGCGCCGACAAAGCGCCCGCCTTTAATTGTGTGATTTGATCCGAAAACGCTTTGTTGGGCAGATCATAGATCTATGATCCATAGATCTTTGTACCGCCGATCCACGACCCTAATTAAAGATCGGCGAGCAGTCAGTGATCGCTTTGTTCCGGCTGCGATCGACCGATAACGTCGTGACTTTTCCAATTCTTTACGATTTCAACTTATGGCACAAATTCTACGCGACTTTTGTGCTCTCGAACGTAAGAGGCCGATCACGCGACGCAACTACAAAACAACAGACGGTCAAATTGTAGCCCGAGCACGCACATTTAATACTTACGTAAATTTTGTTACGTCACGTTCGCGTTAGCGAGAAAAAAATACCGCTAGAGTTGTCAAACTATTTAATAATCTGTAACTGGACTTACGACATCCTTAATCCGACATTTAAATGAGCACTTAATGATGACACAACGTCCATACGTTTTCTGTCATTACAGTAACTCCTTAGTAATCTGTAAAACGAAGGTTCTCTTTTAACCAAGGTACCAGGCTCACAGCGGGCGTGAGGTGTTCATCTCGTGCGCGCGATCCCTGCTACATCATAAACACATCACTGTTGATTGAAATTATTTTATTACTATTGATTTTATGGATATTGATATTGTTGATTTATCGTCGAGGAATGATTGGATACGCAGAATGATTATCGTCAATAAATCATCCCCCTTTGGATGCTGCTGCAGTTATCGCCACAGGCGGGACCGGCGGCCCAGTAGGTACCTAGCGTAGGAGGCATCAGGGGGTTTAAACGGTACACCTTGACGCTGTACTCCATACAGCACTGATCCCTCAGCCCGTCATACCCCGGTAGCCGTCCCCCAAGCAGCCGGGGATGTCTAACGCATTTCTCCACGATAAAACAGGGGACCTTTGGATCCTATGGAACCTACCAGGAAATCTATATTTACCTTGTAATTTACGTAATAAAAGTAACACTACAGAAGTAGTAAAGTTATTTTTGACTTGTAGCTACGTCTGTGAGGAATGCTTCAAAATTATTAATATTCGAATAGGTAAGGTAATAAAGGTAATCCTTTTTTAAAGGTAAGTAAATTTTTACTGTGGGACATAAATCATAATATTGTAATTAAAATTCAGAGTCATAGAAACTAAATATTTTAAAAATATTTTAAAAGTTTGAATCGATTGTTCCCAATCAGTGGCGAAGGGTGCATTTTCTTTAGAGAAAAGCCGTAGTTGCTAGACAAGGGATGTCTACAACTGCATACAGCACCGTGCAATTAGGAAATTTTCAAACACTGATTTAAAAGGGAAGCTGATAGTATGGATTTGTTAAGACGCCTCGCCACTGCTACCAATACCACAAAACTATTTGCTGTTAGTTGTTGTTGGAGACATCGCATGATGTCTCTACGACAATTGTTCATGTACCTACCACGTAAGATCAAGTAGAAAGCGACAATTAATATCGCATTGACACTTATTACATCAAACTTCGCTTATTACTGTCGATTTATCATTGTAACAACTTAACGCTCGTAAGCCATTTTTTACACACAGTCAATGTTTACAAATATAGAAACATAATATATATACCTATATGTGGTCGAGTTGAGAACCCTATTGAGAAATACAATTGCGATATTTAAAATTAAACGGTTTAACAGATTTCGATGAAAATTTATTTCTCCTAGGCTCTTTAAAAACTTATCTACCAAAAGGGTATACCTAATATTAAGTCAGTAGGTACCTATTAGTTATTACTATGTTTAAGGACGATGACTGAGCTGTGGAAAACCATTAGAAACCCGTTTGCTTTAACTTGCTTTACAATTTTTAGCACATAACACTATTTCAGCGAGTATTTTGGGAACAAGACGTCAGTCAGACCAATTCAACTGATGGATAATATGTCCACAGTGTAATTGTATACAAACATCATGCTTGCTGTGTGATTCACGGCATCTGATCATCTCAGTGAACTCATCTCGCCAATATACTAAACTGCGACGGACATACAATGTTATACAATATACATATTTAATCTAACTGACGGAGGATACTGTCTTTCGGTCTCTAATATGTTTATTGGTTGTTAAACCATGGTTTTAACTATTGAAAATGTCGGAAATTAGGCATAAGTACCTAATCTAAACTAAGAATTTGGTTTTAGAATATTATATCTTTAATATTGAACACCTAGTAAGTTGATATATGTATCAACTTACTAGGTGTTCAATACTATGTACAACAAGTAATACTATGTACAACAAACGATTATTTTAGCGTCTTAATCTTCTTATATAATAATTAATAACTAGAATTTGGCATATAAGATGAAGTTATCTAAAAATTGAAATCCACTCTGTATTTCACACTTTTGTAAGTAAGTTGATCCTTATGTTGATTAAATTAATATTAATTTATGTAATTATCCTTTCAGATTACCCGATTGGATGTTGAGGAGGTAGTGAAATGTAAGCCAAGCCACTTATACTAGATTGTAGATTAGTCCGTATTTCATTACCTGCGGTCTATGGACCAATATTTAGGTTACTTAGGGTACATGACACTATCTAGTTGTCTATGTGTTGTTCCGTTGAGCAAGGGTACTTACTGCAGGTCCAAAACCCTAAGGTTTTACGCTACGGTTTCTACGGGAGGAAATAATTCAGTAAACAGTTTTACCATAAGGAACAATTCTTATATTTAACGTTAACTTTAGTAACGTTTATTATTATGTAATAAAATTCAAGCTATCGGAATCGATAACTATCCAAGCAAATAATACTCAGTAGAACGACTTTAAACGGTCTGTCTCCTCAAACATTCTTCTCTTTAAACTCATTAAGTTATTTGGAGTATCGTCGCGACACGTACACAAACGGCGTTTCCGAGAAATATCCAAACAAACATACGCGATTGACTTGACACGAAAACACGAAGACAATTAGCATAACGGTTCCAGGGATAGGTGTCTTATGTATGTAGCGTTATTTGTTTTGGAGTTGGTTTTCTACCGGCTTCGGGTGTCGAAAAATATTATGATATGGTTTTTACTTTACGGTCCAACAGCTTTCGTTAAAAGCTAATGCACAAGTAAATGAAAAATAATCAATGCAAGATTAATTTTGAATCAAAATGTCAGCAGTCGATACGGTCTATCTGTTATCCGTGGCGTCCTAATGCAAATATTATGGCGTTTTGAAAGTGGCCAAGCCGAAGGACCACGGCGGCGTTTTTACTTATCAGTTAGTGTGAATATAAGTTAACATTTTATGAAGGTACTTAAATACTAGACAGTAGATGATCCGTCTGTCTATTCCATCGCTAAAATACTGTCACTTTGCCTTAAAGTTTCCCAAAACTGATCCTTAAGCCATCGGCATAAAAGTGATGTAAGAGGTAAAATAAGACTAGCTGAAGTACTAGGAAACCAGGAGCGTCGCGGAGATAAATCATACGTCACGTACCAGGAACTGACGGCTGTCATATAAATCAGCAGGGCTGTCGCGGTATTGACGGGCCGTCATTTTAAGACGAGCAGAGTTTCGCCTGACGGCAAGTAGAGGTACTGTAACAAGTTGCAACGCGTCAAGCTCGAAAGCATAAAAAACCAGGAAAACCAAAAATTGTCGAGGCGCTCCAATCGTTTTAAATGGAAATGATAAACTATGATAACCGAAGGGCATTGAGATCATGGTAGTACCAGCGTACTCCCGTTTTATGATGAAGTTAATTGTCTCGAATCAAGTCAAACGGTTATGGAGATACGACGTACGGTGCAACTGACAGGATAATTACCGCACGTAGATCTACAGTGTTTGATTTACACTAATTACCACGTTGTGACGTTTATTCTAATGCTCGTAACAGAGTTGTTAATTTACATTTTTAATGATAATAACCGTCTTTCCACAGTCAAATTAGTACAATAATAGCATATCATGCAACTAGTGTGGTAAGATGTCGATTGCCCACGAGAGAAGTTGGACGTTCATTGGCTCGAGTGAGCAATCGACAATACCGCACGAGTGCAATTATATAGGTGGGTACTATTTTTATCACAAATGCGAGATAAAAATAATATTATTATTTCAGCGCCTGCCACTGCGGTTGGTGTTGGAAACTTACGGCACACTTCTTTAAAACATGCGTAAACGGCTCTATACGAACCGCAAAAGCGCGCGGTAAGTAGTACTTATCCCGCATGAGTGATAAAATCTTATTTCCGAATTCAGAATCACCTCAGAAATAGGGCATCAATCTTTTAAATTGACTGCGACTCCTGTCATTGAGCCTATCCTCATATTATATCTAGGTTATACTGTATGTCTTGATGTCTCAATGTTTATGCATGTATTTAAGCGGGGATGATAAACGTCGCTCACATTCATCATTAGCAGGCCCTGCCCGCCGTGATTTACCGCTGGACCACTGCCAACTGGACGGGTTCTGCGTGATGGGTGCATTGACTGATGCACTCATAACAGATGAAACCCACAGAATTAAAACGTTAACGGGAACGTTAAAGGCCGGCAACTCATCTGCAACTCTCCTAAAGTTGTAAGTGTCCATGGTCGAAGGTAGTTACTTTTCATCAGGTGACCCGTTCAATCGTTTTCCCCCCTTATTTTGTATAAAAAACGCGCAGGAACTATTATAGGTGGCAGCACTATTAAGAAAAGATTTTGTCAATGTCAAGTACAAATAGAGTACAATATTCGCATTGGCGACTACAGGTGGCAGTATTATATTAATAAAATTGATATAAATATAATTGTAAGTATATATATGAAAGTAAGAAGGTATGTCAGTTTTTAGAGAAAATTTTAAATAACAGCACGAATGAACGCTTTTAACTGTGTATCAGATATGTAAAAGTGTTATAAAAATAATATCTGTCAGCATTCTGATTAGTATTCAGGCGTCTATGTCCCAGAATCAGGTATCGATTGGGGTATTTCCGATTTGTAGGTCAACTTGTGTCCACATCATCTAAATAGATCAGTGTTTTCGGACATTACGACCTCGCATCGCAACCGATAACCGAGTTATGGGTGGCTCATTTTCTGTACATCTCTTTTTAGCCTGCCTAGTCTGCCTGCCTGCTTGCCTAGTAGGTTAAGGTTAGTAGTTGTAAATTAGACAGCGTTTAATGCAGCAGGTAAACATCACCAAGCTTCAGCAACTGCCTAGGGGGCAAATTGTGACAATAATGCTCGTTTTCACCAACAGCGCCCTAAGCTTTAGGTGTCACCTATCGGCAATTTAGGACGTCTTTTCTGAAACTAAATGTCTGATATGATGACTTAAGGCGTTGTTGTTAAAAACGGTCATTCGGCAAATAATAACTATAAACTATGTAATAAGTATTATAAGACGCCCTGAATGACCCATAGGTGACACCTTAAGCTTAGGGCGCTGTTGGTGAAAACGAGCAAGTAACTTAAGGTTAAATATTTTGCATTATAGTCAAATCATCACTTGTAGAATATATACTTACTAGATTTCGCCCGCCACTTCGTTCGCATGGAATAGTTACTTTTGGATAATGCAAAATGTTACCCGTGTAAATGTTCAAATCGGACCAGTACTTCCTGAGATTAGCGCGTTCAACCAAACAAACAAACTCTTCAGCTTTATAATATTAGTATAGCTGATTCAAGCAAATACTTTTCGCTTTCAAAGCATAGCAATACACAAAGCATAGATTTTTTTTAATTTGTTATTAAGTCCAGTCGTATTACTTCCATTTGAAGTAGGTTTCAGAATCTGCGGCCATTTATTTTTCAATCGCAATCAACATCGTCAATCAGAACAATCGGGACAAAGGGGCTAATCCGCATTGTCCATTGTGTGGCGACGCGTCACCACTCCCCACCTCATTATCGCCACGATTATTTCAATTAATTCAGAACTCATTTCCATTGATAGATGCTTTTCAATTTTCTTCGGAGCTTCTTTTCAATTTAACGAGTGTTTATATTGATCATTTCAATCTTTAAATATTTAAAGGTTAGAATCTCGATTCTAAATGAAGAATTGTTTTCTTATTTTTAAATTTATTCGTATTTTTTTAACGTAAAATAGGTCATTGACAGTTGCAAGTGACATGGCGAAAATCAACGCGTGCAACAGCAACAGCAATAACACGTCAATGGCCAATATTTAGAAATGTACCGATTGCGATAAAATTTTGTCAAATTACCGCGTGCACTTATAAGGCGATAAAATTGCATTGTCGGAAGTCATTTACAAGTAAAACATTTTATACCGATGATTATTATATGATAAGTAATTTTCAACACTAGAAAGCGCAAAAACCTAATTGTAGGTGTAGTACATACACGCTTGTGAAAGGGCATAGTATTTCCAGCTAATTGTTTGTACGAACTATTATTATACGGGGCTAGGGTTGCCAGCTGTAAAAAAACTAATGCCTGATCAGAAATATCAGGGCTTACGTAGAACGCGACAGTCGTACGAGGCAGACTATTGCAGTGCAAAACATGAAGCAGCATACATGGGGCAAAATGTGTCAAAAACAGAATTATCAAGAAGCGACTCAGATGCTTGGAACTTTAGTCGTCGGACAGTTTGAAAACATTTTTATCTACGTCCAACTAAACTTTAGAATGACTTTAAAACATTGAAGTACAATAAAACCCCTAAAATGACCCTTTATTAGAGGTCTGCCTAAACCTTTCCAGTAAGTGAGAAATATGCTTTAAAATAGTGCATATATATTATGTTATGTTAATTGAGGAAATTGCACTGGAATTCTGCAATATAATATAAGTTATATTATACATAGAATACATATTCAAAATACTTACATAAAATATTTAAGTATAATTT
>DWAK01000368.1:0-11156 GCA_018230145.1 Lepidochrysops patricia
GTTAGCTCATGTGAAAAAATAACTTCTAAATTAATAATGTATGTTAGTGTATATATATGTAGGTACCTACTTATGATTATTTAATTATAGTCAATTGTTCTAAAAACCATTAAATTCAGTTCAGCAAAACCTAAAAATGCCTGATTGTAATTTGTGGTTAAATTAATGTTTAATCTAAAAATTCATTGAACAACAAATTAAAGTTTACGGTTAACACAAAACATGTTGATTATGTTAATGTATCCATTATGGTATTTGAATTTTGATACGTGTTTATGTATTAATTAATATTTTATAGAACTACATTTCTATAAGTGCTCATAAACCTTTTTAATGTCGGAATCTAAAATCTAAACGGCTGGTTCAAAAATCTTAAGAAATTAATGATAATGTTAAGCAGTAAACTACTTACTATGGATTTTTAGGAAAAACTAATTCGTCTTTGACAACTTTGATAGTTAATAACTACTGTGGTATTATAGGTAACTAGTTTGTAAATTTTCATTGAAAAAAAAGACATACCTAATACAAATTTAGTTGACACTGATACGGACTACGGAATCATCATTTATGTCTTGTCCACACGCACTTGGACAATTATCTGTCTGGAATTGGATTATTATACATAGGTATAACACGTTTCTTGTATTACCAGCCTTATTAAGATACCATAATATTATACAGTTGTACATACAAATTTCTTTAACAAAAACTATATGAAATTCCTACGGTTTCTTTATTAAGTCGTTCTAATAGTACCTAGTCGGGTATTATAGGTAATTGTATATTGGGAATGTTTTATAAAATCCAATTTTATGTGCACCGTAGCCGTCGCGTGTGCTTAATGGAAAGTTGGTGCGATCCGCAAATTGCCCCTGTCCGTCGGTGGCCATTGTTCAAGCAGTTTCCGGGACAAGTCCCGATAATCGATTTTATGTGTACCACTCGGTAATTTTATGACAAAAACCTTTGTGTATCTCCCGAAAGGGTAATTGTAGTACCAATGATTGCGCATGCTGGTTTTTTTTTACTCGCGTCAAATCGAGTTAGAATGAGACATCATACAGCAATTATACTACGAATTCGAAACTATGTTATGTGTTTATTATTTCAGATCATTTTCCTAATTATATATTTTTGTTACAGGTAAGGCGAGATTGATGAGAAATAAGACAAGGAGATGGCAAAGGAGTAAGACAAAGACACTCTAAAACACACACGCATAAATAATAATAACCATAAACGAGGCAGTAAATAAAAAGGCAATTATGTAATGACAACATCTGTCTTAATTATGAAATAAAATATACAAGCCAAGTTGTAAATTATGGTGGCTTAATAAAATCTTATGATTGCCATAAAGAATTATGAGACTGGTATTATGTTTAACAAAAATTATATTTTAATTATATAGTCATAATTTAGTTATGGCTACTAGAAAAACTTTAAGATGGTAAGGTAAATAGTAAATACTAGGAAATGAATTAGTTTTCTGGCGTAGCGTCATCTTTAGAAAAACAGTTTTAAAGTATTTAAATAAGTCGAGTTAAACAAATTAAAAAAAAAGGAACATAGGTATGTATATGCGGTCGAATTGAAAACCTCCTCCTTTTTTTGAGGGTCGGTTAAAAATGATATACTTTTATGGGACCATATCCTTAAACCTTCAGTAGTTTGGTTACCAGGCGAGTATAAGTTGGAAGCATATGTCGGGCGAAGATTTGCGCTGATCTCCGACACCATGCTGCTAATATGGTCTAAATTATGGAATTATGAAAGTAATAAACGTCCTGTATAACCACAGTAGTGTTGTACTGAATGCAATTATGCTTATCGATAGTTTCGATGTTCTTCATCGGAATTTTAAAATGTTCCATATTTTCCAATTTAATATTTTATTTGCGAGTTACAAAGAAGTTTAAACGTAGTGATGTGTTATCGATATTTTATAGACGCGTTAATTGGGACGACGCCTTTGTCCGCGCTCCAGGATAGTAACAATGAAACATCGGAACGTTCGCTTCGATTTAATTATTTGTTGAAACCGCGGCGCTTGTTAAAAGTTTTACGCCTGTACATTTAGTTCATACGTAAACATTTTAATTTTAAGTGTAGACTACGAAGGTACTGTCAACGAAATTGTAGTTTGTGTCTTGTTTTGAACTACAATTTTGTATTTTGAACTTTTTTCACATTATGTATATTTATGTATCTAGCTTCATATTAATTAAAACTTATATACAGAATTTAAGACTTCATCTTTATCTTATACGGAACTGACGTTTGTATATAATAGGTATAAATATAAGAAAAAAAGATAAGAAAATTTGTCCAAACTTAATCAAAAGATTATAAATTATCTATATATCAGTAGCGAATCTTTCAAAGAACTCTATTCCCATTGGATTCCCTTTTGAGAAATTCTAGATACAAACCTTGTTGTAAGAATCACTTTGCATCGCCTCGTTTTCTTAACAATAATTAAACTATATTGTCGGTTCATTGACCTGTATTAGACTTTTTGGCTTACCTTCTTGAAAATCCCTCGCTTCGCCACTGCTCTATATCCATCAATTATCTCTTTAAAAAGATAACTTCCAGACCAAATAAAACTCGAATGTACTAAGTATATAACAAATTCGGCCATCTTTATTATTGATATCGATTTAAATCTTGACATTATTCCGTAGCACATCCCTATTCAAAGATTTGAAAGCAATCAGCGTTGCACTGGCGTCATTAAGCTAAACCAAAATATATGTAATCCACTTCCAAACTTGTCGAGTGGAACTTTCGAGATTTTATATTCTCTAGTGCAGTTGGCACTTGAAAGAAAAAAACTTTTTTTTGCGAAATTGGTACATTATTTTCAGAAACATTTTGTTAAGTAAACGCTGCCAGTATCAAGTGTCAGTAGAACCCTCTTGTATGGCGTGAATGTAAGTTATAACTAGATATGAGTAAGTTTTCTTGAAACGTAAAATTATATTTTCTACGACAAAAAATCTGCGTAAGATAGTACTTATGATACACCGTATTATAAAGTGATTATGTTTTACAACTTGATAAGACCGTTTCTGTCGTTTCATCGTTTATTCATTTAAACTTTTAAACCAAGAAATTATTTTTACGACTCCAATGATTATGCTATAAACAGGGCTGCCTCTTGCTACTTTTAGAAGAATATTAAAATAAATTTAACTTACGTTTTTGTATTACATATTATAACAAAATTAATTTAATTAACATATTTTAAGACACAAATAAATTTATTATTCTTATAGCCGATAATATTATTGATAAGATTTTTTTACTTCAGCTATCGATGTTTTAGTACCTACCTATAATTGTAAAATCAACATAATATTATAGATGCCATTTAACGTATCTATTACTATATTATAGAGAGGCAGCTGTGAAAATATACCGTACTAAAAATAAGAAGTAAAAAGTAACATTCTCGAATATTTCGGAGTGGTGGCAACCCTATGTCAGTCGTACAAATTGTCAATCCCGTTATACAGCTTTGAGTTGGTTATTAACAACTTGCAGATACTTCGTTACACCTTAAATCCTTCATGGTTTAATGTGCTATCATCATCATCACCACGCTTCTGCCAGGTTATGCTTTTAGTATTGTGAATACCTAAGTAACTTTTGAAAACTTTGCCTTCTTTTACAGAAATTTCTCACAAATGTTTTATCTTCTGTATCTGTCTAATGTGCAGATGTTGGCAGAGAATATAAATAACATTTTACTCGATGAATATAATTTACACCTGTTAAGATTTAAAGGCGAACGAATAAAAAAACAAGAATTGATATTAATGCTCTCTTGTTTGTTAATTCATTATTATTTTAATCATTTCACCTGTTCACAAATTTTAAGTCCATAAACAAAAGGTGAAACAAAAACACAGACATAAATAACAAAATTACGCAATTTTGCGAATAATCTGTATTACGAGATGACGCTACGCTTTCTGATTATTGTGACCGTTGTACAGGCATGGTATCAGATTGACAGATGTTGTCAGCCAGTTTTCGGATTCGTGTAATTAGTGTAAAAATGCTAATTTATGTCGGCCGATTTGCATACAGCTGTCAAATTTGATGCCCGAAGTGTGAAATCGCGTAATGAGACCAGGGACTGATTGTAGGGTGGATATGACCCGTGAAACAACACGGGTGTGGAATCGTCGATAGAACGCAGCGGCATGAGCCAGCGTTAAGTCTAAAAAAATTGTGTGGGCCTTTATTAAAAGGTACGATAATATGAAAGAAAATGTAATTAATTCGGTAGTTTTATTTTTAGTTTAAAACTAGAATTTACTTCATTTAATATTCTCAGGATAACGCTACGATTATTTACCATTCCAAAAGAAATAAAGAGAAAATACTTTTTTGTCATACAAAAAATATAATGTGGTACCTACTGAAAAAATAAAACTACCTAAACTAATTTGTAACTTTATTTGTAACAATGTTTTGCAAATTCCAGTCTAAATTTTATATTGTAAGACTATACCTAAATAAAATATCTGCGATTTGCTGCGACGTAGACCATTACATGTGTTTCCTAAGCTAATTTAAATAATAAACAACGGGGTTACACGTTTGTTTGCATATTTGTTTGAAAGCGGAACGTGAAATAAAAATCTGGTCATTAAAGCCCGCTAACTTATCCGATTACTAGAGGGTTAGAAATGAAAAACCAAAAGCCGCAATATACGAGATCATTAGGCGTTTGATATTTTTTTCTCTTTCTAACTCTGGCTAATTATACTTTTAGATATATTAGGTTACACGCTCAGTATAGCGTCAATTCAGTGATCAGTCTATGCAGTGACAGGACAATGATAAGATATATAAACATCATTATGGCGTCAGTCCTGAATGAATGCAAGTTGACTGAACTAAAAAAAAAGCCGGTGTCCAAAATGACAATCATACTAAGGTCCGTATCACAGAGGGCTACTCAAGTATACTTTGATCATAGATCACCTGATCATAGTTTAAATATTGAATCTTCACTCAATGGTCCTTCTTATTTCAGAACAATAATCAAACTTTACTCGGCTGAATCGAGATTCAAATCGCGCCTCAAGCAGATTATATGTCATATCTATAAATCATCCCGTTTTCGTTTACAATGTATTTTTACGCCAACTTCGAAGTAAAACATTATCTTCGAAAATCTTGAAATAATATATTCTAGTAATATTAAATTTCTTCAAAAATATCCATTCTTTATGTATTTTTGACAAGCACAATTATTTGCTAAACTGACAAGGAAATCTCTGCTCAAGCATGGTGTCGACCATACTTGCGTGATCAGAGATCACATCTCTACTTAAATTCTAATCTACACTTGAGTAATGATCGAATATCAATGTCAATGTAATCTACGCTCAGCTGAACTATGCTCACGGAATCTATGCTTGAGGAGCGTTCTAAAATTAAATCTCAATTCAAATCTAGTTTTAAACAGAGATCAGGACTTGAGTAGCCTTCTGTAATATAGACCTTAGATTCATGATAATGAAGAATGTAGGTTGTCCGTGTACGGGTCTAAATTTTTTGCATATTTTAAAACTATGTCATATTAACGTTTCAACTATTCGCAATGAATATTTAAACTGTCGAAAGTTTCAAATGGGTTCTGACATACAATGTTATCAAAACCATTTTGCATGTTGATGAAAATCGTGCGGTCTATAGTGGATAACTCGATTGGCAGACATGGACCATAATATTAAAATATATTATTATATCGGTACTTAATGTTTTTAATTAGGTAATGTAAATTGTGTGGTTGTTGACTTTTACCAAAAAAATGTTGGGGTAATAGATGGGACCGACGACTGGATGAAGTATTATCCGATTATTTGCAACTTACTGCCGCATTTAAGTTATTTAATGGTTACTTAAGACATCACTTAAGAAACATATTTTGATGATGAAAATGCTGAATGCATTCTTAAACCCTTAGAAGTAGGCAGCTTAGGGACTTATTTTCAACTATCCAGACTTCCATTAAATATAAGTCCTATTTCCCACAAATGTCGATTTTTCGAGAAATTAAATAAAATTTGTAATAATTACTTTAATATCGGTCCGATTGTAATTCCTGCATAAAGTCGGATCCGCGTAAGCTTTCAAAAGACAACATAATAATACACACATCACCAGTGACAGATAAAAGACACATTGACTATAATGTTCTGGAATTAGTAAGTGTGGCTTACCCTGTGGTCCCTTAATAGGACCCCTGTTGCCCTCAAGCTACCACTCGTTCATTGATTGACTGACAAGTTAAGAACTCTTAACTAAGTAATGTGTTAAATGAATGTAGTAAACAAAGTATTTTTAATTTATATCATCGCTCAGCAGTGGTAAGGCGACTATAGATTCCAGCTTCGGCTTGGCTTTAATTTTAACAGTAACTAGCGTTTGTGCGCGACATCGTCCGCGTGGAATAGTTTTTTGGATAACGCAATAATTTTACCCGTGCGCCGCGACTCCATTCTCCCAATTTTTAAACATTTTTTATCACTGCTTCGCTCGTATTGGTCTTAGCGTGATGTTTTATAGCCTATAAACTTTCTTGATAAATGGGCTATTAAGCACTAAAATAATTTTTAAAATCGTACCAGTGGTTTCTGAGATTAGTGCGTTCAATCAAACAAACTAACAAATTCTGCCGCTTTATAATATTAGTCATTAATAATAATCGCTCAGAAGTGGCGCATAAAGAACTCGAAGAAGAAGAGTTGTGCTTGTGCATATTTCTCGTGTTACTGCGGCGGCATCCTTCCAAAGCAATTAGGTACCCTTCGCTACTGCCATTATGTGATTTTATATTCTCTGTATTAGTCATTTAAGCCAGCTACTTCTCCCCCCTCCCCTAGGAGAACTTAAGTATTATGCAATATTATCTCACATCCTCTATTAAAAAATAAACCTTAATATAATGTGTTTAAATTTAGATTTACTCTGCGCGGCTTAGGTTGAGCGGCTGTTGCCTAGAACCTAGGTCATAGGTTATCTAATAAGTAAGCACTAGCAGTATTGCGAAACCCCTAGATATTCCGGTCTTTAGTATTTATGAATTGTGCCATTCGATAAATCATTTATAGAAGCGGCATGTTGTCTTACTTTATCATTTAGTTTGTGATGTAATATTATTATGTTTTGATGATGTATAGTTATTATCAGATATTTGGCTATGGCTATTTCAGATTGGTGTCATCACAGAATCCTCAATATATTATTTTTTTGTTCTTGGCCTCATATTTTAATGTTAAACCCCACAAAGAAATAATTAATTACCAAATCCAAATGTGCCAGAAACTAGTTCTTTATTTGTTTACCAACTTCTGATTATGACGATGAAAATATTAACATGTGAACGGGATACAAGTTAATCCCTGCCTGTATTCTGTAAAAAAAGAAAAAAAAAAGCTAGTATAGTTGGCTTAACGCGCTGTCACTTTTGACGCCATCATAAATTAAACGCGAACAAAATATAATCCAACGAAACGATTAGGCGGAGAACTGCTAGCGTGACCGAAGTTAATTTTATGCACGTTAGTGTATTTCAGCGCAAGATATTCAATTAGTTTGGAGTAGCGCCCCGATACTCTGGCTACCTGCTATTGTTTTTTTTTTGGTGCCGCACCGTGCCATGAAATAAACTCCACAGCCAAGGGACAATGAAGAACATTATCGCGAACGCTTTGCCGTTAACGTTTAAAATTAAAAAGTATGCGCGTGTTCTACATTTAAAATGAAACGTCTGTATTTAAAGAGCGTTCGAAAAAAAAGAACAATTATTTTTTTAATTTCATAGCGCCGACAAAAATAAAATGGCTTGTTAGTCGTTTTCATTTAATATCAACAGCATATAATTTTATGAAAACTTTATAGCGTCGAACATAACAATGTGAACAGTTTCACGCTTAGCTACCTCGCCCTAAAGCCGCTTGGGTTTTTTGTGTGTCCAAAAAAGAGCCCAACGAATTAAAGTTTCTATTTCCAATCGTATTTCGGTGCTGTGGTTTTTTCTCCATGGAATATTTGAAAATTACTTTGTTCAAAGTAATCGTTTTGCCGAATTCAGATTTATAGGCGTGATTGTTCTTTTTAGATTTACTCGACATGTAATCCTACTTTATGAATAGGTAGAGTCATAAAGAGTAATTATTTGCAAATAAAACGGCCACTGAAAAGTAGCCGAAACGTCGGGATAAATTAAAATGTAATAAACCGCGATAACATCCGTTAAAATTGTTTTGTTTGCAATGAGTAATATTTGCGTAAACTTAAGAAATCAATATTATGTCAACCATCTTGGATTTTGCAACAGTTTTTGTACGCAAATAAGGGTGCAGGGTCTGCACTTATTAGGGGAATACCGAACGTATGTAATTAATAAATAATTTTCATTAATTTTTGACGTTACCTTAAGGCACCCTAATATCCCAACCCTTCATATTATTACGTCGTATATTACGAATGTATATTTCATAGTATAATCCCATATCACGGCTGTCCTGCTTCAATATTAGTTTTTTCTTTGTCACACAATAGCGGACCCAAAATATTGTGTACATTGTCGGGCAATCGGAACGGGTCATCCCTTGGGCAAATTTATCGATATAGATACCGATTCGTGTCAAAGCTCAAATCTGTCCCCGCACTATTTCTATAGATACTGCAAATTAAACTGTATATAGGTAGAGCTTAAGAGTGATTTTCCTGTGTGTCCATTTGTTTTTAATTGTGACAACCATGCGTGCACATAATGGTTGTCTAATGTTCTTTTTTCGGTAACAGATTGAGCTTAATGGCTTTAGACTTCTGTAGTTTGTGTTCTTCAAAATTTTACTAATAACTCGTTTGATCTTTAGAAGACGAGTAGCAGGTGAAACCTACAAATATAATATGTTGAAGAGTAGGCAATAGGCAAAAGAGAATAATATAGATAATATTTTATTTTTTTTAATTGGGTAGGTAATGTGATGTTTTTTGTTAATGTCTTTGGTTATTCGTTAGTTTAATGTGTTATGATTTCCGGTTACTTCGGAGTGTTTTTGTATTATTTATCCTAATATCTATTAATATACCTATCTTCTTTATAATGAGCTAGAAGTTATAATACAGTAATACGTCTACTTATTGGTAGTTATAACTAATTCGATACCTGAATAAGCTTAAACTCAAGTAAAACTTCTGTACGTATTACAAACTTTGTCTGTGTAATCATGCGGTGACTTTACCTGGTTTTTTTTGGTACACATGCTAGAAAGGGACGGGTGATTTATATTGAATATAGAATGCGTTTCGACAATGCGTTCCTACCGAAGCGAGCTGGAATGAAAGCGGCCAAGACGCGGGGCGACGGCACTGACAATGCACGACTGTCTATCTGGTTATGCAACCGCGCCGAGTACGGTACCCGGGTCTCACGTTGATGCGCCTCGATGGGCCGTCCTCCCCGTTTTAGTCGGGTAATGGTGTGAGTGTGGTTAGTGATGCGAATGTGCGCCGCGCATTCTTGTTCCCCGACCAATCCCGACCAACTTCACGCCAGTTGCCTACTGACTGCCGCGCGGGACGGACCTGTGCCGCGCTCCCCGTGAAACTATCGAACAATACAACACTTGCAGAGTTTATAGTGACTTGGATCGATCTATAACAGTAATATAAAGTATTCGCGGATCGAACTAGTGATGGAAAGTGCTGTGAATCGACGGGACCGCTGACCCAGCGATGACCAAAAGTTTCGAGTTGGGCCAAAAAAGTTGTGGTCCGAATGCACTCTACAAAAAATATTATGTGCTCGTAGTAGTGATGGCCTGATGGGATCGCAGTGCGGCCAAAAACGTGTAGTTAGTGATGTGAACTGTGATATAAGTTATCGGCAATTGCGTAGATGATTGTCATTTTTGTGTGTGATAAATATATTAGTTTATTAGTTACCAAAGAATCCTGATGATCTTGTACATTAGTTTGTGCTTCATATTGGTAGTTTTAGGTAAGTACGAAACTAATTCATGATTTGATACTGGTGTTTGTGAGTTCGTTAGCGTTAACTGCGTGTTAAACAGACGTATTGACATACCATTTGCATCTTCGCGTAATTAAGTCGATTGGCAGTTGAATAAATTGAACGATTATGATAGCTCCAGTTTTATCGCACAAAGCACTTCGCCGTAAACGATTGTTCACCGCAATTTAAAAATGAATACATTAAATATCCATAAAATTAATTTTAAATCTCATCTTATAAAGTTAAAAACAAGCTCATATAAAAAGCGAAAATAGAAACGTTTATCGATATGCAAATTTATTAATCTATTCGTGGAGATTGGCAAATTTACTGTTACCTTTATAATTTCTAGATTCATAGCGCCCGATTAAATCTTTTAAGTAATTTAACCGATCGTAAATAACTCAATAAAACGTTAATTTAAATTCGATAAAAACCGTCGAGGCCCGCATAGCTGGCTCGATTGAGGACGGTTTGAAATCTTATATGGAGGCAGACGGATGCAGTTAAAATGTATCTCTGTTTACCATGTCAATTAGTACCCTATTATGCCGTACGGATAATATTTCCTCAGAATCCACTAATTAATCAATCACAAAATCCAAATTTGAATGTTAACGACGCACAATAAAATTCCAAATTCGAAATTCCTTCTAATTAGTCATCCAACTTTCGTCTGACATTTTGTGTCGCTAAATTTGGAAGATTGAAATAGAAAATGTTATTTTAAGTTTTAATGTCGACTAGATTAACAATATTTTAATGACATTACGCAACAGTCACTAACACGATAATATAATATACCTAAATGTTTTAAAAATCAAAGGGATCTTAATACTTTTTATTTAACTTAATTCGAAAAATCGTAAGTAAGGTATTGTAACATAGTACCTACTAACTATTTTATTTCTTTTTACCTACTATTAGTAAAAATATTAAAATTATCTATCGATATAATTTCGATGCGGTCACATCACTCATGTGTTTTGCGAAATAGGTACCTAGAAATCGTGTAGGTTATCGACACATTTTATTTATATATTTTATATGCCTATTTATTGGCACTTTTTACAAAAATCAATGATTGATTTTTACCTTCGGT
>DWAK01000369.1:0-11151 GCA_018230145.1 Lepidochrysops patricia
CTGTGATAAGGAGGGACAGAAATGGTTAATGTGACGTGTGACGTAATTAATGGATAAACCCTTATGTAAAATTCTGTGTTATTTAAAGTATCTATTTCACGCGAACAAAGTCGCGGGCAACAGTTAGTGATAAATAAAGACTTTAATGAATACAATAATAATTGATTATCTGCATCTGTGCAGCATTGTATTATAAATGGATAGTGAAAAATTATATTCTCTTGCGTTTGTAATGCCCGGTTTTTGAGGTGATTTTGATACTTAGCTTTCAAAATCTAAATTTTAGATTGTTTATAAGTGTGTTCTTATTAACATTTTTTGCAGATACGTAAATCGCGTGAGTCGAGCGCCCGCAGCCACGGGGCGGTGTATTCGCCGCTCGCCTGCAACGACGAGGGCGACTCGGTGCTCGTCAAACACACGGCCTTCCCGGTGTGCGAGCGCGGCGAACACGCTCGCGAACAAGCTTGCGAACACAGCGAGCCCGAGCACGAGCCGCTCCTAGAACATTCCGCGTAACTCGCGCTGTGATTCTAGATGTAAGTGATCTTCGAATAAGAGACTAGTGAAAACTTGAGTCCAATTTGACGCAATACAAATAGTAGAATGCTCCAATAGCTATTGAAAATTGTAAATTGTTTGACATTATAGACAAAGAGCTAGTTGTTTTGAGAGGCTAAGCAATGTTACATTGTGAAAATATAAATTCCTGTATACTAAAATGTGTCATAGTTATTTTTATGATAGTCATAAGCCCGCGATTAAAACATTGCTTCGTCTAACCAATTAATCCGATTATGTAACAAATTATTTTTGTAAGACCTTTAGTTGAATTTAGCCGTACAAGGACCACGATTTTCGGTAACTGTAAATAAACGTAGGATACAATAAAAACTTGTAGGATTAAGATAAATTGCTCACTTTGTCAACATTAAATTAATGTTTGGAGTAAATTTTTGGTCTTCATATTTTGCACTTCAGTGCTTAGGACACGACAGTCTTAAGACTATTACGGAATATTATTTATAACTGTAAGCAATAGGGGTGTTTCCTAATTTTAAATGTTTTAATACTATTCATTTTAAAATTCTTGAGTAAAGATACACTAATCTGAAAGAAGAAACTATTTATGTTGATACAATCAAATTTGTAAATAAAAATATTGTCCATGTCTTTCTCGCAAAACGATTCGTCATTGACAATGTATGGCGGTAGCGAGCGTTGACGTCACAGCGTGATATTCGCTCTCTTTCTTATCGTACTTTGAAATTGTGTGTATCTTCATTATTTTTTTTAGATTTACGAAAATTGATTTCAGATTGTTTACCATCATATTGTGTAGCATAAAACAGACGAAAAATATTTTTCAAGGAAACTAGCCTATTGCAACAAAACCTCTCAGCGAACAGTCTAGGAACGACACGGCTATTTTGAAACGGTACTTGTTTACTCGTAAGACAGTCTTAAAATAGATTTTTGTCGACAAGAGTCTTGCGGCTGTCGTGTTCGAATTCACCTTTAAAATTTTCGCAAATCAAACGTCCGGTCTAGATTAACACAACCACAGTTCCTAAAACTAAACTAATCAGCTTTTTGTCTATCATTGTTCGTTATGACGAGGGTTAATTGTATGTCTGTCTGTTATTTTGTTATTGCTTCGCCCATCGGGACTGATCTGCGTGATTTGGGGTTGTTAGGGAGTTATCTTGAATTCGCAAATAGCCCGAAGCGAAACGCCCCGTTTACATTTCGTTAATTAGTGTAATGCCTTGCTATTTCTGAATTCTTGTGATGCTGGAGAATACTTAGTAACATCAGATATCGATGCCTTACTTTCCCAAACTCGTATCTTAAATAACAGTGGCGAGGAGTCTAAACAACTCCATTACTATCGGCTTCCCTTTTGAATCGGTTTTTCAAAATGCTCCTATTGCACAGTGCTGTATGCAGTTGTACACATCCCTTATCTAGCGACTACGGCTTCCCTCAAAAGAGAACTTACCCTTCGTTACTATTAAAGAAAGTAACTTTTCAAGAGACAAAAAAAAAACAATTTATATTTTTCTACTTAACTGTTTTTGTTGTAGTCCAAATGCGATTATGTAGAAATGGTTACACTTATAGGCGCGTCGTATTAAGATAAAAAATTGTTGCAGTTATAGAATAAAATAAAAGTACTCAATGAATAATAAAAAAGTTAAAACCATATTTTTTAAGATACGAGTTTGAGAAAGTAAAGCATCGATATTTTGTTTGACAATGTTGGCTAGTTTATTCACCACTTGCCGATAGTGTTACAAACATAAAAATAAGATTTACTTGACAGAATTGGTCAGTAATTTATTAGCCAACATTACTTGCCAATGTGTTACCAATATAAAAAAGTGTTTGGCAAACATTCGCCAGCATAAACGCTGTCTACACGTTGGCCAACGGCTTAGACTGGAATATATCTTGTGCATGCTATGGATAGAAAAATAATATTTTATAGATATATAATATAGTTTCTTGCTTTATACTTCTGATTATGGCCAGCTTAAGGGCCGACGTGGTAAGCGGGCTTTAGTCCAGCAACTACCTTTTTTGGTTTAAGTTCGCGCGTTTTTTAATTAGGCTGCCACACAAACTACGCGCGAGTGATTTCGTGCGATCGCGTCTTTTCTTAACAAAGTCTTAGTCGTGTACTCGTCTAAATCATTTTATTTCTCGGCGTTTCTTTTCTCAACCTCAACACTTAGCTAACTGTTCTGTCATTTTTGATACAGGTCTTGAATATTTGATGGACCACACTTAGAATATTGCTCAATATAGTACGCCAATCTCCTAAGAGGATACTTAATATCTTCTTCGAAAATTGTTTCTGTATTATATTCTCTAAGCCGCAGATAAAAGTGGATGGAAATCAAACACTTTCAAGTGAATTGGGATGTAGACAATATCTGTTTTTTTTTTTTAATCTAAAATATATTTAAATAAATATGGTACCTATAATTACTGTATGCTAATAAATATAATTGATCAAGTACATAATTATATTATATCTACACATACATTATTTATATTATTTAGGTAGGCCATTTCCAAATTAATTCCATTTTAATTGCGTTGCGCTGTGATTTGGCGAATTCGTCATATTTTCAGCATAGACGTGATTTACTGTAATTAATCACTAGAAATAAATGTAACGTTTTTGACAAATATGACACAGGTAATATTATAACAATATCTTCTCTATTGTGTACATATTCGATGCCTACAAATGTGCTTTGTCTGCCGCCTCTAGTTCCCCACAGCAAACAGTCAAACATTGTAAACTACTTGGGTTTAAGTTAGCCCGGGTAATCGATACCAACACTTGTCTGACCTGCTATAGGTTGAGGGAAACAATATAATATCTGTAATAATAATACCCCTTACAAACCTTGTAACACTTCGAACGTAAGTACAATATAAATAAAATACAGAAGTCTATGTTTATACAGTGTTTAACACGTACACATACGTCAATCAGTGAGTAAGCAGTGCATTAACAGATTACTACATGGTTTATTGTAGCCAGAATGCAGGCTGTATGTAAAAACGACGGCGTTATAATTGCTGTTTTCAGCGGAAAAAAGCGCTTGTTAGTCCTTTATTGTAGTTTGAAGCGGTCGCCATGTTTGCGATCTATTAAGTAATCTGTGTCATGTAATAATTATGTCTCAGAAAATACCTGACTGCTACATATTATGTACCTATAAAATATGGTATGAAAGATTAGTTTAGAAAACGCGCGAAAGTCTGGTATCAATAACGAAAAAAAACGCAAGATTTTTAGACTAGGTCTAATGTTTTTTTTTAAGTTTCAAGTAGGTGATTAAATACAGCTGAAATTACTTTACTATACTTTATTTATATTGTGACTAAAGTTACCCAATTTCAAATTGTTACCTAATATATAATTTAGTTCGATTACGATAGCAAAAAAAGTATACACCAACAAAACAAGCAACACTTTGAATTATAAACTAGAAGTGGGCAAAGCAATGACAAAACAAACTTGGAGAAACGAAAGTTGTACCTGATTAAATATCATGCTATCTCACTCGTTCAGCGTATTTATGAAAGAGAAGGCACGATTTTTCAATGCCAAAACTTTAACTGGAATTAACCATTTTAATGATCAACTTTCGTTTCCCAGACAGACGTATATTAAGTAATGTGAAGGCGTCAATTCTCGAGCGTTCGAATTTCGGTTCATCTCTGGCTGTCCTACTCGCACGTATACATGAACCCGAAATTCGGTGCTTGTGAATGGCGCCCTTACCCTCTAATTTATATTATCTATTTCGTCACAACATAAGCTCTCTTCGCGTCACAAATTCTCATAGATTTAATATTAGTTCTGAAAGTTACCATAGCGTATGCAGTTTTTTTTGCTCTGCGAATTAAAATCTATAGAAGCTCGGGCTCTCTTAGTTTTTAAAACGAGTTCTGTAATTATTCATTTGAGCTAATTGCTAGAACAATTTGCCGAGCTGCCTGAAATACTTTTGAAAAGTTTCGCGATATTTCTTCCTATTTATAAATGAATAGAATCATTAAGGATTTGTGATAATAAATTCACGTAATGAAGGCAGTGGCCAGTCATGCTGTCGCATTTTTGATGTGTGTGCGAGTGGGACAGCATCTACTTTAGCCAAGATTACTGCGTTCGACTAAGTTCTAAAGAAATATTCGAAAATAACTTTAAATTCTATTAAAAGACCAACAAAGTTCTTTTGGTACGTGGCCGAAGGGTAACTAATGCCACCGTCTTGTTACATCATTACACGGACAGCTCTTGCGACCAAAATTGCGACAGTCATGCCAATGACGGACAAGATCCATTTTTGTCTGCAAACGAATCGCAATATCACTTTGCGTTTTTATATATTTGATTTTAAAATCGCATACATTTAATTACTTTTTGTGGTGCCACTTAACGAAGTGATCTTGGCTAGGGCTTCTGGTAACTGTAAATTAAAAAGAAATTATGTGAATTTCCTGGAAATAGTATGTTACCAATCCCATCACAAATATTTAAAACTTGTTGAATAATTAATAATCGTGTTGAAATTGTAATTAAGTATGATTGTATCGAATAATTATTATCTTAATTGATTCGATGTATCGATATTGAAATAAATTATTCATTCACGTTTTAGGTTTGTTTAGTTATGAAAAGTGTTATTAAATTTTGATATCCCATATACACTCGCCTCGTATCATTCCTCGCCATCGATGGCGAACCAATGGCACGCGTGTCATTAGTGAACATTTTTATAGAAAAAAATGTATGTAAAGGTTTGCCATCCCTGCAGGCGAGCCGCGAGATGAGGTGCGAGTGCCCGTTTATTCACTCGTTCCTCGCCTAGCCCCTCGCCTCGCCACTCGCGAGAGTGTAAATCAAATATAAAACACATTCTCATAGACCACATAATATGGTTACTGTCTATACAAAATATAATATGGAAATTATAATAAAGCGTGCCACACACGCTCAAAATGTATTAATATTTCATTTTAGCATACTTTGTACAGTTTCGAAAAAATCGTACCATGTCTATTTTATCATTCTTATGTATTGTAATATAATTATAAAATTAAACGATAATCAAGTCACAAATACAAATTTACAGTCAAATGGAATATCATATATTTTAGTTTAATAATTTTATATGTACTTAGTTTAATGTAAAGGACATCTGAGAATTTGGTATTCTGAATTGCATAATTTCGAAGTTATTTTATATTAATTTATATATTTTATCTAATTTTGATGTGTTTAGTCGTTTTTTAATGTTTTAGTTTATTTTTCAACTGCAATTGTATTTTTGTATGAGATTTTCTTATGTGCAAATGATATTTATATTAAAAATAGTCGTATGGAATTGGTTTTTATTCTTTATCCTGTACGTAATAGAACCATTTAATACCATCATTTTTTATGCTTCTACTCTATTTTTAAACACCTTAAGGTTAGGCTAGGTTTTAAGTACCTTAAGGTCATTCTCATAGATGAAAGATGAAAAATGGTCTCCGCGCTACAACTAGATGGGGACCTATTAAAGAAACAGATTTCTGAATACGGCAATTCAATATTGACGTGTGTGTTAAACAGCGGGTTCTTTTACTTGAGGCTTATGATGTGAAGTTTGGCGAGTACGCCAAATTTGGCGTACTAAAAGTTGCAGCATTTTAAGTACGCTGACGGCATCTAGTCGTAACGCGCGTAGACCAATTATTATTCTTCTAAGGTAAATCTATACTATCATTATGGCTGAAGAAGTTGATTCAACGCACTCAGGTGCCTACTATTCCCATCCGAATGCCATAAGCCATTTATCGAGGAAAGTTATCTTTATATTATACAAAAGAAAGTCCTGTTAGTAACACTATTTATAATTTAAGAACAGCTGAACCGATTTAGCTGAAAATTGGTAGGAAGGTAGCTAAGAATCAGGAGAAGGACAGAGGATTTTTGTCTCATTCATGTCATTGGACGTGGCAAAACACAACTTAAAAAATTTGCTCATGTATTGCTTCTAGGCGAAACTAAGCTGGATCAGCTAGTATGTTATAATTTGTAATATATTAAATCAGTACTTATTATGGGATATCCAGTATTTGCATACTGTTCTCCTCATTACCATTTAGACTGGTCCGCACATATAATAGGGAGCCAACAATGTTGACAGTTATTCTCAGAATTTGCATATTGCAATGTAAAGAGCAGTATTGATATGGGACTTGATGTGTGAATGCAATATATTACTAGCGTTTGCCCGAAAATTTGTCCTTTAATTGTGGAATTTTACCCCGATTCTCCGGATTATGAAACATTTTTTATCACTGCTTCGCTCGTATTGGTTTTAGATCTTTTATTGCCTAGAGCTTTCCTCGATAAATGTGCTATCTAGTAGATCTTGGGATTAGCGTGAACAAACAAACAAACTTTTTAGCTTTGTAATATTAGTATAGTTTCGATTGAACGAGGACATGTAAAATTGACGCAAAATCAATTGAATTCTATAATTCTGGGTTTAAAATAATATAATTCTGGGTTTGTGGCAATGCCTAGTGCCTACAAACTCGTCAGTAGACGAACCAAAAAGTTGATAATAATATTTTGAAGTGATACCATCAAAAGCGGTAACGAATAGAATTTAAGTGGCCCCCGAGACGGTCAAAAGGTTTGATTCAAACACGTAAATTTTGGTTTGAATCATACCGTCTAAATGGTTTGAGTCAAACCAAAATTTGCGTGTTTCAATCAAACCGTTTTACCGTCTCGGGGATCTCTAATAAGTATCTCAGTAAACCACGTTGCTAATTCCATTCTTTAAATCTCCGAATATGAAAAATCACTGAAACTATAAAAACATACTTACCTACTACCATGTAGATTTATATACGAATGTACAAATAATATAATATAATAATAATTGTAATAACGAACAACATAATATAATTTATATAATTAACATGAATCCTTTAGCGGCATGATAAATACCCGCTCAAAGGAAACCGTAATTGCGACTCGCCTTTTCAAACACGCTGCAAAAAGCACGCATGGGATAATGAGTTTTGTGAGGCTTCGTGAAATTAAAACATACCTAATTAAAATATATCATGTTAATTCACTGACGTGACTGAATGTAACAGCCTATACACTAGCTTTTGCCCGCGGCTTCGCTTGCGCTAAGAAGTATTACTACTATGAAGATAGGTATAATAAAAACTTCATTCCCTATTTTAAGTTTAAATTTATCAAAATCCTTTATTAGGGGATGCCCTTGTCATAGTATCTTTATGCATGCAAACTTTCATCCCCTATTTTATTCCCTTGGGGGTAGAATTGATCAAAATCCTTTCTTAGCGGATGCTTATGTCATAACATCAAACTGCGTGCAAATTTCCAGCCCGACCCGTCCGGTCTTTTGGGTTGTACCGTGTGCGTTCATAGATCACTATGTCAGTCAGTCAGTCACCTTTGAGTTAAACTCGTATATATTTAGTCTTTAGACAGAGCGAAAAAGCTTTTTTGCTTGTTTACGAACTAATCTTCTGGTCTTTAAAACTTACCGGTCCCTTTTTTAAATATTTTAACGGAACATGGATAATGTAAATTAAGAAAGTTTAAAAATTATTTTATTACATCTTTCGCTGTAACATTCCGTGAAGTCTAGGGCAGTAGTTATCCTATAAATACCACAAGTTTTGTTACAAACAGTCCACAGTGTAGTTATAAAGCAGTAATGTGTCTCCCGCGGCGCGATCGCAGGGGTCTTATTACTCCGCCTCCCGTGGTCATTATTTACTACTTACAGTGTTGTTACTATATTTCGATAAAGCCCCATTTACGTAGCTATATAATATATATACTAATATTATAAAGCGGAGGGGTTTGTTTGTTTAAACACGCTAATCACAGGGAACTACTGATCCGATTTGAAAAAAATCTTGTTTTGCTGGATAGCCCATTTATAGAGGAAGGCTTTAGGCTATATAACATTAAGCTGCGACCAATAGAAGCGAAGCAGTAATGAAAAATGTGTGCGCGGAAAGCACGGCGACAGGTAACATTTTACGTGTCTCAAAGATACCTACTCTTAATCGCGGACGAAGTCGCGGGGAAAAGCTAGTATAATATAACAGATTGTTGAGGCTCAAGACATATTATTACGAGGTTACAACATATTTTTTTGTATTTTTTTTATAAAATAAGGGGGCAAACGAGCAAACGGGTCACGTGATGGAAAGCAACTACCGTCACCCATGGACACTTGCAACACTAGGAGAGCTGGAGGTGCGTTGCCGACCTTTTAAAATGTGTACCTAGCTACTAGAAGTAGAAGTAGAGGCTATGAACATTAAACATACTAATTTGTCAAATTAATAGCTACTTGTATTTGTATAACAAAATACAAAAGCGTGTCAGAATTATTAGATATATGATTTTGTTATGTCCCGTGTCCGTTATGAAATGGCGGTACATTTACTTTTTGACACTAATTTAATTTCTACCCAAATACTTAGGCAGGACTAATGAAAATGCGTCATTGAAGATGAGTTTCACCTTTTACACAAAGCCTTGTAAAGTTGAACCCCAAACCAAATCACGTGGAAACAGCAATAAATAAATAAACCCAATTTTCAATTACATATGTCCATACCGCGTTATCTGGAGGTATACTGCTCGAGCTTGGTCCAACCTTTTCCCTAGAAATAAATTATACAACTGCCTATAAATCAATATGACTACACCTTAATTAGGTTAGCTAATTACAGCTTTTATATTAGTAGCATTATTTTATGTACTAGCTTTTGCCAGCGACTTCGTCCGCGTGGAATAGTTACTTTTGGATACTTAACGTAAAATTTCGCCCATGGAGCCGATTTTGAAACATTTTATTACTGCTCCGCTCGTATTGGTCTAAACGCAATGTAGCCTATAGCCTTCATAATATTTGCCGATAAAATTTTACCTTGTCTTTGTCTCTCGCCACATCCAAATAGTATCCAGTAGTTCAGAGTCTGAGATATAAAAACGAACAAGCAAACCCTCAGTAAAGTGTACAAATTAAAATTCTCGGAATCGTTGGCGGAATGATAAATTGATAATTAATTTGGACGTACCTTATTTATTTAAACAAAATGTAGTATAACAAGAGAGTATTTTTAACTATAATAGAATATATTAGAAATAGCCGACCATATTTCGGAGTTTTCTATGTTTATTCGGAATTCGTTTGAGTAATATTATTATAACATGTACATAGTAGAACATACATTTAGTTCACATATTTTCACCTCCATTAGTTACAATATGCTCCATGCATTTTCCCCTAAAATCACGGGACTCACGCAGTGATGATCGCTTTTGGGGAGGGAAGCGAGACTCGATAGGATTCACAGCTTATCTGAGAACGGTAGCAGCTGAATGTTTTTATGTACTCCACGCATTGACATACAAAAAACCCTAGATCGACAGTCTCTTTCAAAAGTAAGTCGAAAGTGTCTCTTAAACTATACCTGTCTTAACTTATAGAGAGCTACAAGCATAATATTATTGCAAGTTCAACCCTATGCGAACTACTTAAAATTGTTATTACATGGGCATATGCGTACTCATTTTTCGACGACGATTATCAGACGTTAAGTGTGAATCTTGGGTTTTTTGTATATCAATGACTCCACGGCTATTGTTAGGATTCTTTATCTGCTTCGTTAACGTAAGTGACGTTATGTAACTGACAAAAACATTTATAAATAACATTTGCCTGCCATTCTCCAGAAACGCGGAGATTGTCTGCGGTTGTTGCGATCATATTTTTCTCATTTGGGTGTTTTGAGGTTTCGTAATGGTGTCGTAGTACAGAGGCTTAATCTGGTCGCGCTCAAACTTTGTCGATATTGTGCGTACGGTCTACCTATGTAAAATATACTATCCATGTGAATCAGCGGCGAGGCATCGAAAGAATTTAAATTCCTATCGGTTTTTCTTTCAAATCTGAATTGTAGGTATGCTGCACTGAGCAGATGTAATTTTAGGGACTGCGGCTTCCTTCTTAAGAAGTCACACTCTTCGCCACTGATGTGAGTACTTGCGGTAAAGTGTCTTTACATATCAAAATCATCTCTTCATTATCACTAGTGATTGACGAACTGTGCGTGAATTCAAGCGTGATTTTCGAATTGTCTTGTAATGGATATTAATGCCTAATCATTTATTAAAGTAAACACCTATTCGACTATTCAATTTCCTAATCGCCATTTAATGAATCTTGCGTTGTAAATGGACGTCTCATGACAGTTATGTTGTCACTTAAAACCAATTCTTTAAGGCGCAACGCAAGTAAATTGTATGTCTTAGGTAGTCATCACAAATTCACAAGTGCGTTACTCTACTGTAAATACTTTACATTGTGGTTATATTAATTGTTGTATGCCGTGCGACTCCGCGGCGCCGATTTGACACAATATTGTCACATTTGCGGTACGCTTCGATTGGTTTTTAACCCCAACTAATATAAGGGTGTAAAATTTTTACGTACAATAATTAGAGATAAGTACATTGATTTACAAAAAACCCAAGATTCACACTCAACGTCTGATAAACGTCCTCGA
>DWAK01000370.1:0-11146 GCA_018230145.1 Lepidochrysops patricia
TAATATTCTTTATTGTAACAAATGAATATGTCTCGAAACGTGAACTTTATTCATAGATTAGCATCGCTCTATAACATTTTATAATTATATTTTTAATTATATGAAACTTTAAAAAGTATTCATAAGAATTTTTAGACACATAATATATTCTTTCAAAATAATTTTGTTCCGTATAGTCCCTGAATGAATTTATAATAATTGGTTTCCCGCACGCTATGAGAAGATGCCGTCAGCATACTTCGAAAATGCGGCTCTTTTAGTACGCCGAATTCGGCGTACCCTCCATACGTCACAAGCTTCAACTAAAAGGGTCCGTTGTTTTACATACACTACAATAGTGTTGCCTCATTTAGGAATCCATCATTTCTTTTAGGGCTCCATCTAGTCGTAGTGCGTGGAGACCAATCTATGGTCCAAATAATTTTGTTTCCGTATTTTTCTAACTTTCAAAAATGAAAGTTTAGAGTCGTATGTTTCTTCAAGGTAAAATACTAAACATAAAATATACAAATATAGATCAAAATCTATAAAACAAGATCATTTTGATCATAATATCGAGTTACATTACACATAGACAGATCAATAAAAAGTTAACAACATTACACACATCTTTACTGTTCTCATAACACATAAAATAAAGTTTATTGTCTTTATGTAAAATGCATGTTTGTTTGTCTCAATAAACTTTAATACAGATAAAAAAGCTATTTACATTTAAAACAGAAAACCAAATTGGAACAAATTTTAAAACAAAAGTACCTAATAAGTATAGCTTTTTCTATATTACATCTAAATTAAAGCCAATTTGAATGAAATGGAATAATGACAGTTTAAAACTTTCTATTTTAACTGAATTTACTATTACTGTTTTTAAAATTTCATACAAATTTCTGAAACACCTAAATTAACACTAGTTAAAGAGCCCGTTGTTCTACACACACTACAATAATAAGTTGCCTCATTTAGGAATCTATCATTTCCTTTAAAGCTCCGTCTAGTCGTAACGCATGGAGACCAACCTATACTTGTTATTAATGTACGCCCTTAGTTTAATTTTTTAAACTCCACAAGCGTAACTGCGGGCGTTACATAGTATGTAACATATAAAAGGTCGATGTAATTATAGGCACATCCCTCGCAAATACCAGCGGCAGTAAACTCGTAATATTAATACTAATCGACCACTGAGCAAACATCATATTACCACTCATTGATATCCAAAAAACCCAAGATCCGCACTCAACGTCTGTTAAACGTCCTCGAAAAATAAGTGCAACGTGGTCATTGTATGAATATATGCCTATGTAATAACTTTAGGTAGTTCGCATGAGGTTGAATTTGCAATATTATGTTTGGAGCTTATAGGTTTCTATAACTTGAGACAGGTATAGTTTTTGGGACACTTTGGAGTGTTACTTTTGTACGAGACTGTTGATCTAGGGTTTTTTGTATATCAATGCACTCGTATAAATACTTGGACTATAATGTTACTAGATGTAAAGCGATAACAAAATCATTAATTTTTATTTGCAGACGCTGTCTATAGATTTCTTTTTAGTGCGGAATGCTTACATAATTATTAATACAGGTTATGTCTCTATTTAAAATATATATAAATGTGGAGCAACTTGCCAGAATAAATTGCTTAAAAAGTCGACTTTTGCTACAAGTAAGACAAAAAATGTTATCGTCATAAGTTGGTCCTTAGAACATTTTGCCTTTTTTAAGTTTCATACCAACGGAGAACCATCCATTTTTGTTTATTAAAAGTAGGCTATGTTCTTCCTCTTACTACATGTAACTACAAATGAGGCAAAAATGTTATCGTCAGAAATTGTTCCTTAGAACATTTTGCCTTTTTTAAGTTTCATACCAACGGTGAACCATGCATTTATATATATTAAAAGTAGGCTATGTTTTTCCTCTTATTACATGTAACTACAAGTAAGGCAAAAATGTTATCGTCTGAAATTGGTCCTTGGAACATTTTGCCTATAAAGTTCAGTTCGATATCAACATCTATATTCTTATTTATAAAAAATGTATGGTTCTCCAGTTTGCCTATAATAACCTATGCTCAATTTTATAATAGTCGGTTTTACGGGGAGTCTTGTTAATACAAAAATATTTATATTGTTTGAAAATTTGAAAATTAACTTTAATTGTTAACTAAAACGATCATGTTAATACCCGTATGTTATCAAAAGTATCTTATTCCCACAGATTGGGATCGTCTTACCTAATTTTTCCACTGTTGTATCTCGTCTATCACCGTTGATCTCATTGACAAAATTCCTAACATGTTATAGTCCATCCAAAGTCATTTTGGATGGACTTATAACATTATGTTTTTTTTTTCGGAATTTCTAGAATGATTGTTTTTGAGACGAAAGTTTTGTCAAGTGTAAAACATTAATTGTTATTATTTTTAACGTCACCACATATATACTCTAAGCCCTAAGGGCTCACTAGAACAAGACAGTCGTAAGACAGACTGCAACATGAATATGAATCTCTGCACGTTATATAAAACAAAACGTCTTTACAGACCTGACCAGTAGCAAAACAACTGTAAACTGTAAGTCGCCTTTATCAGACAAAACTGTCTAACGTCTCGTGTTCTAAAAGAGAGCCAGCCCTAAAACTAAAGGGTGGTCGCTATAAATAATAAAATTTATTTTCATAACAGAAATCATGAAATAATAACTAATAGCTTAAAGATTATATCAAGCTACCACGGGTTAAGGAGACAACACTACCCGGGATTCCTCAGAAACCTTCAATGGGACAACTATTTGTCAGGCAATTTAAACCTTATTTGTATCACAATAAAGTACAGATTACTTCGAACAAATATCCCACCCGCTGGGAGCGTTAGGCGATACGAAAAACACAACATCAATATCGAAAATAATAAAATCTTAGTATGAACAACACCGTGTTGAGTGCCATTCAAAATCCAACTGTAATACCACAGCATAGGGACTATTGAAAAAACAAAAAATCAACTCGGGCATCGCATAAATTCGAATAAAAATGTCAAAAATGAATTCCCAAGATAATAATCGCAATAAAATTAACAATGTCGCGTTGAAATTGGGAATAAAAGAGAGGAATTGGTTTATCTGAGAGTTCAGAGGACGTAGTCAAGATACATTCGATGATTACAATGGTAAAGTTTGGAATCAAAAGTAAGGCTTGTTTTTGAAGCATTATGTGTTTTTTACATTTTAGACATAGCTAAAAACAAGTGCCGCTCTATTAGACATTGATGAAATTCTCTTAACTGTGGCGCTGGTTGATGGTAGTACAAGTAATGAGAGCAAGCCTGCAGTCGTTGCGATCTTTTAAATATACATAGACGTCGTAGAAACTAATCGAGCAGTATCTTTGTTGAAAGTGT
Source organism: Lepidochrysops patricia (assembly GCA_018230145.1). Lineage (NCBI taxonomy): Eukaryota > Metazoa > Arthropoda > Insecta > Lepidoptera > Lycaenidae > Lepidochrysops > Lepidochrysops patricia. Next base: position 3,404 of record DWAK01000370.1, read on the forward strand.
ACCATACGCGAACCGCGCTAGGTTTTATTCTTAGGTCATGTAGCTCTACTTTATGTCCGTGTGTATATCTCAAGTCATACTAATTTGAGCCTAGGTCCTGTTTATGACGTCGTAAAAATGTTTCATCATAAAATGTTCAGCCTGCGTGCACAGGTTGAAAGTTCGCCGCGCCATTTGCATACCGCCGAGTATGGCGTACTGGATGCGCTATGGAAACTAGAATATACTAAGCGACAAAACGAGGAATATTTTTATGGAATTTGAAGTAAGTTATGTTAAATTTAGATTCAGTTAATATTTTTTTTCAGCTTTGTTCGTAAATCTATTTTACGAACAAAGATAAATATTGAATTTTAAAATAATATTCTAATACCTATATCAAATTCTCGTGTCACAGTTATCAGAAACGGCTTGAGCAAATTTCATATTCGGTACGTCTAAGAATCGGCCTCTATCTATTTTTATTTTTATTCTAGGCGGAGCAACGTTTGTTGAAAAATACTGAATAATTTTAATATTCCACACAATAGAAGTTTTGTTGCATAACTAATGTAATTTTGTTGCATTGCGAATAATTAATTTTATTGCAACTCATTGCAACTTATCCAGCCGCTGTTCGAGGTCGGGGGTAGTTACAGTAAATCCCGTGGCCAATTATTCCACGAGTTATTGCATTATTGCAACTCGGATAATATCATTGCAATAATTCCCCACAACATTATTACTTCTCACCTTATATGCCTTTATTAATAACATAAAACATAGCTTAATCCTTGCGCGTAAAAATTTAATGCAATGCAATTATGATATTTTATATCAATTTTTCATTTTAAATACGGCTATATAGTGATTGGATATGAGGCGTTTCATATATGTATCCTTTTTATGGATATAATTGATATTACAGTTTGGATATTACCGTAATAAAATAAACTAATGTGTACTATAATGACAGTTAAATAGTGTTTATCAAATGCGTTTTAAGATAGCGTATATATTTTTTTGTTTGTTTTTATTGATAAAGTAGAAAAAGTTCAGACACTAAGGAAGTAAATAGTGCGATGGACTTTAAAAAACATAGGAAAAAACTTCTTCTAATAATATCAGTAATACTCTCATCGCATTCACACCCATCATAAAGATGATGATTAAGGTGATGATGATGATGATGATGTCTGTAATGTCAAGATATATTAACATACAATCAGTTCTATTCTATGTTACGTCTTCAATGCGAAGGTGACATACTGGGGATGCCTTCTAGAACAATGTAGTTCAACTCTTCTAAGAGGATTTCACGAATGTAATAATTTGATTATTTTGTAAGAAAATCTCATACCTACATGGTATGGGATTTTTTCATATTACGTACCCCTACCCGTATTTGTCAATTGTGGAAATGGGCAAATACTCTATGAGCTAAAATGCACAGCTGTTTCTGAGGTACTATAAATGAGTTTACTATAAGTCTATGAAACTTTTGGAATATGGGTACAAATCATATTGCATTTTTATCTATCTCTATTTTCAATACATAATTTGCCGAATGTCATTTTTGCTCAAACGACAAATTCCTTCGTCAAGTTTCACTGAGTATTAATAGTCGAACGGTTGGCGATACCTGACCTCATACACGACTCAGCCGGGACCACGCGTGAAAGGTTGGGCGCATCTCGTGACCTGCAGAAACTGCAGCCACTACTACACGCCATTTTGGGCCTTATTACAACGAGTAAAGAGCTACAATTGATGTTGACGAGTCTGTCAAATGAATATAGATTTTATTCATTAGGCAATAAAGTTGAATATTGAAGAGGCGAGGTGTAGAAAGTGTGACTTCTAACCCTTAACAAGTCTAGTTGTATAAGTAATGGGTGTTTTATTAAAATCTCATGTATTTTGTAAGCAGATTCGCTTCGGTCGACTTTACTTATTGCTTATGGACGACATTACAATTTCTGTTGCAAATCAATGTTCAATTGAACGTATAAAGTACATTGGAGCATCATCATTATCTTAGCTTGAGATAATATATAATTTTATATTTGCATTATGTATTTATCTTTACTATTTTTACCTATGATATGGACATTACAAATAAGGTTATATTCTGTTCTTAATATCTATGTTTTATTAATAAAAAGAACAAAATTGACACGTTCTGTCGCACTCAGTAACCTTTAACGATTACCAAAAGATTAAACCCCCAGTAACCATAAGGATTAAGTATTTTACTGTATCTGCACGTGAAGCTTATCACAGTTTTTAAGTTTTAGTTATTATTGTCGTTTTTAGTTCATTGATTCTTGTCGCTTAGTTAACTTTACATTGTTCTTAATGAAGGATTTGAATGTTAAGCCTTTATCCCTGGGAAGTGCATGATCATCATCTGGCATCAGGCTCCAAGGCCCGCCACAGTTCGGCGAGCAGTGGACGACTCTGTCGTCCGCTTGCGCCACGCTCTAACCACCGTGACATACGCCTTGGGTACAGGTTGCTCGGTTTTGTGTATTTTTAACGATGTGAATAACAACTAGAGTACCTATTTTAGACTAAGCGACATTTTAATAATTTCTCGCCTGCTGGTAGTAAATCATAAGCTATTTGTACAATTATTTACATCGGTCGTCGGTATGATAGCTGTGAGGTTTTTAAATGTTGATGTATAAGGACATTATTTTAGTTATCAACAAAATTTTACATAATTAATATAATATTTAAAAAACTGTACACAAAATGTTGTTTATATAATATTATAATATAGTAATGAGAAATCAACTTCCATTTTGTATACTATAATCGAAATCTCTTAAAAACCTTACAGGGTAACAAACCTTCGATTCATTTTTGCACACCCTGTATCAACAATATCGAGTGGTGTATAATCTGTCATTTGCATCAGCGCATCCCGGACGGGCTTCCACAGTTTACGGACGGACGCACGGACAGCGTGTCATTACACGTATTGATTATAATGTACTGATGTCCTAGTTTTGAGTCAAGGTCGTTGAAGGAATGGCGCTTAGTCAATATTGCCTTTTTAAAATGAAAACAACGTTACGATCAGACTTGGTGAATTTAAAAATTATTATGTAATGAATACAGAAAAAAAATTGCTTTTTAATTTCAGAATGAATCTGAAATTAAAAAGCAAATTTTTTTTTTGTTACAATTCTATGAGTGTGAGACACGGCACTCGTTAAAAATTTTCCTCGCAAGAGTTATAGAACAAGGCTAAGAGATCCTTTAGAATTTAAATAGCAATACAAACGAAGAAACAAGTCGTGGAACAGTTCCCCCAGACGATTTATAAGATGCTCCTGACTTCCCGAAAAGTATTTCATGAATATCCTTTTAAGTATATCCACCTTTCTAGTGATGTGCGGTGACAATCGATAAATATTTATCGCAATTTCGTAATTCCGTGGCAAATAAATCAGATGGCGTTCGGTAATCGATCAGCTGGGCCCTTTGACACGTGAATGGTCGACTCATCCATATTGATCCGTTTTCATTCATTCGCGAATGTGAATGAGACCGTGAAATATTGCGCATAATGTCGATTATGCGATACAGATGATGAAGACAGCGATCGAGTAATAATTGTGATTGATATTATACCTGCTGTTTTTAAAATACACAGTATCTTTGTGCAGTATTTCATTTTGAAATGACAAAATTTTACGCACGCACGTTTTTTAGATCATAATATTATCAAATTGGTATTTAGCAATGTTTGCTATTGTACAAACTATTATAGTACAAATATATTAGCAAAAGACAAATAAAATGATAAAAAACGTAATAGGCATGTAACAACTCTATATTATAGTGTGACTATAGTAAATAGAGCTGTATCGACGCGTTGATCCGTGTAATCTACATATGACAGATGGCAGTTAGCGAAAATGACGAGGGGCGATGCGGTGGTGCGGCCAATCAGGTGCGAGCGCGTTATATCTCGTGTTCCATATTCAAACTTCAAAAAATACTTCAACTGGCGCCGTCCAACGGATGTGCTATTAATTGGTCAAATTTATTTGATGACAGTTCATCCAACACTTACACATTTTAAAGAATAATGATTAGAAATGATAATTCTAATTATTCTATACATAATAAATTATTACAACTTTGTCCTAAATATTCGGATAATATAGTTTGGAAAATCTTAATTTGTACATCCTTTTTTTATAAACGATGTTAGCTATAAAGATTTGGCTGTTTAAACATAGAAAGAATTTAAATTTACGTATCAATCGCATTTTATTTTATTCTTATCTCAATAGCTATTAGACAAATTTATGCCAAATTGGAATCTAAAGTTAAAATGTTCAAACGATAAAGATAAAGAAGCACAAAAGGCAATATCAAAAGCAAACACCGTCTGTTTTATTTGCAAATAACCCAAGCTTTTTAAAGTCATTGTTTCATGTACAGTGTGTTTGGAATTGTTTTACCTTTATAAACCGTGCAAAGTGATTTTTACGCCCTTAGAATTGGGTCTAGTCAGTCATAAAAAATTTAAATGGCAAAAGTACTGTTTCTAACCGTTAAAGGCGTCTCAGTCAACTTTGTTTTTTAACATAAAGCTAAAGTGCCGACAGATAAAAAAAATTGGGTTAATCTATGTCTACGTATTCACAAGTTTTGCAAGCGGCTCCTTTTATCCCAAAGCCGAATGTCGATAAGGTCGATTTTGTGGTACATCTCTAATTTGCGCAAGGATTCTTAAAAGTCAATAAAATAGTCATAAAATGGATATGATCGTTAAAAGTCTTATAGTGCATTCATAGTTATATTCCCTAAGAGTTTTATAAAAGTTATCCTTATGTTGTTGGTATTAACGTTTTAATAAAATATGTCTAAACTGAATACAGCATATAAAATCTGGCGGAGCTATATCAATTCTATTATACTTTGTGATCGAATATGTGTGACAATGTATAAAATATAGGAAATAATGTAAGTAGTATATAAAATATATTTTTATTCTTAAGTAAGTACAAAATGTCAAAAGTAGATGCTCATACATTTATATTTTATTTTCGTGGCTAGATATAAAGAAATAAAATTAGACTTAAGCTCTGAGTTGCGACCATTATAACTTATAATTATTAGACAAGGTAAAAAAAAGTCATAAGTCGTTCTAACAACCTTGGTTAAGCTAGAATATACAAAATTATATCAATTATAATCGGCTTACGACCATTGATCACGATTTCGGTTTATTTATAGAAGGTATCGTCGCAATTATAACGATATATCTCGGTTTATACCTTAACTAGCAATTAATTATGCTATCATAACGCCACTATACTAATGGCTTTCATATTTTTTTAAATTTCGTAACATTCATTACTATCAGTATCTATCAATAGTTTCTTGTGGAGCTATTATACAAAAGGAAAGAAGGAAAAGTTAGAATATATTTTTAAAAAGATATATAGCTCTTTTGCCTCTGCAACACGTAGCATTCTTGAGAAATCACGAAGTTGCAACATGAAGACATTCAAAATTCGAAGTAAGATACAAATAAAAAAATATAATAAAAATATTCGTAAAAACGTTACAATAATGTGGTATAAAACTCTATAACAATGTGCTAGTTGCACATCACTAAAATGGAAGTGTCACAATAAATAATAGGACACAAAATAAACTGTTATACATAAACGGCGTCATATAGTGATGGAAAATATTATCGATGAAATCTCATTATCGAATATCGATATCCAATTACACGACACGACGCCGATTAACATTCCATCCTAAATCGATGTCATTTACGATCATCGAAAAATTATACACGCGAAATAAGCATTTGTACATAATATAGTTACTGCCCACGTCTTTATTTACATAAGAATATGCTGTGGTCCGTTCAGATTGAAGTCAATATTTTTTCCAATCATCAATTCAAGACTGTCTAATTTCTAATTCTGTCTATTATATCTGTATTCTAATTTCTGTCTAATCTCTAATCAAATATATTAAGCCTTACTTGCCATTTTTATAATTGTAATGATTAATCACACGTATTATAATTTAAGGTAACGACCATGCGCATATTTTAGCCTAAAATCAATCATTCATTTGGAATTCTGCATTCGATATGATTGTATTGATAACAGGCAGATGTTAAAAATTTATGAATATCGAAGAGTCGAGTCATTCACATGATTTTTACATAACCGTTCCATTCATTTGAAAAAATTCAGATTGCCACGTCATTGGTGACCTGCGATTTTATTCCTATTAATGAATTGGACTTTATTGTATTTGTAATAAGGGAGAAATTGTATTGTCAACTAGAATTGATATAAATAAGTAATCGATATCTCCCTTAAAGTTATAAATTGAACTCTGTATCTGTTGTTGGACGGTTTATATTTCATTGTCAATAGGAATAAGCATATAACAAATTTAAGGTGAATTCCTACAATTTTGGGGGTTGGTTTGTACAAATGAGGCAACTGTTGAAATATTTTGTCACAACAATTTGTCACGGCAATGCCTGGTCACCGTGACGTAGATCATTAGTTCATCGATCATTTTTAACGGAATCCTTTAGGGCTTGATCATTCATGGTGTATAGATCTCACGTGCGATTCGTACATTCTCATTCAATTTTTGTGAATGATTCTTTATTTAGTTTGCCTCTTTTATACAATAACAAATAACGATCACGAATATCTTGATGGTTTCTTTTTTTCGATTTTTAGCGTTACAACCTCTCATAAAAAACTATAACCTCCCACGCATAGTTGTGGCATCTTAATGTCTTTTAAAATCGGTAATTAAATAAATGTAATCTACATTTTAGGGTTTTAGATATGTATCGGATTTAAAACAGCCTATTTATTGTAAATCTCAAAAAAGTGTTACTGTAGTTTGTTTTTTTTTAATGATAATCCGTATAACGAATAAATTATTGTTGATCTTGCCCATCACTACATTTCATCTCAATTAGGTCGTCAGCGACGGCCAAGTGTGAGAGCAGAACAAATGAGTGGCGATCAAAACGAAATCAGCGCTCGGTCTATCCGCCGTGGACCAGGGGACAGCATTACAGATTACACCGCCTTATTAGCTTTTTCAATATTTATATGGATTGTTCTTGTTATGGAAATTCAGCGCTCCCACCAGTAGCGAGGCATCTGTAGTTCATTGTTGTCGGCTTCCTTTTTTACGGCACCGGTTAAAAATGTATTTGTTGCACTATTCAACGTAATGCACATCTTTAGTGGAACTATGTCTTTCCTTTAAAGCATGAGTCACAGTTCGCCACTGGTTCCTAACCGAGTATTTCCCTAAATTATTTCCTATTACAATATTATCCCAGTGCCACAAGATCCTTGTATATCTATAATAAGGTGCCAGGTAACTCGCATCAAACCCCCAACCTCATTATCACAGGAACCCATGGCATAACACGTAACAATTCCATAGCACGTAATTTGAAAAATAAAAAAATATATTTCCCGCGCATTACCGATTCTTCCCGCCCACTTATTGTGAATGGAGTGTGAAGCGACGTGATATCTTCATTTGTTACACTGTAAAATAGATCAATAAAACCTTATCTCACGGATATAAAATACACAGTAGCTGGTGTGGAGAAAAATAGTATTATGTTATTAGTAGGTTTTCCCTGAGCTGGTTCCAGGACGTAGGTGGATCACTATTTGAACGTAATGATTTTATTTATATATTTTGTCACCATACAGATCGACTATGTGA
>DWAK01000371.1:0-11140 GCA_018230145.1 Lepidochrysops patricia
ACAAACTGAATTATTGTCACCAAGTGTAACGTCACAACGCAGAAATCTGCGGCGCGGCGCGCAACGCAGAAATCCGCGGCGCCGCAACGCTAAAATTGGCGGTGCCCCCGCAACGCGGTTATGTGTGTTGGCTCTAAGTGCCTTCTTTGAGGACTGATACAATCCTAATTTAGTGCTTTTTTCGCCTCTTCTTGGTGTTATTTAAAATGATAGATAGTTTTACTGTAAAATTCATCTCTCGTTCTTACAGCTAAACTATCTCTAACAGTTAATCACATCAGGACGTAAAAAAAAAACACAGAATTTCGATTGTCTTGGGGCTGAAAGGAAGTAGGTACTTAGACATTTCTGCCTTTACACGACGAATATATATAATTATATTAAATGCCCCTGTGTGTGGCAATTAGACTACTTTTAAGATGACTCCAATTGAAAATATAAATATAATGTTCCAGTAAGGTATATATTATATTTAAAGATTTGGAAAATTCGGATAAAGTGATTTGAAGACATAGTCTAAGGTCAAAATGTAATTCCGGGGCTCTGAAACCAATTTCATAAGAACAATATTTAAAGCTCATAAGTATAGGCTAGTAATCTATTCCTAATCTAACATTGACTTATAGTATTGACAGAGGTATATAACAGTGATAAAAATAAAACAACCACTTAGACAAGTAATATTCTTCACTTTAGTATTTTGGTAAGTAAATAAATACAAAATATTATGTGAACTTTAGATTACAATATTATTTGAGGCCTTTTGTAATCTGAAATCAGTGGCAATATATTTTTTTCTTCTTTCAGCCATTGACAGTCGCGAATCTAGGGAGGTTTAAAACTCATAGTCTACTGTAGCGGCTTGTTTTATACGTTTAAAATAATCAAGGATTTTCGTAAATATACCGATTGCCGGCCAGCTGGAATATAACAAAGGCCGATATTACTTTCTTTACTCTCCGTTTTGCGAATTTTAGATAAGTTCCTGACTCGTGAACTTCGACACTTTTAACCCATGCAAAAAAGTGCACAATGCCACTAAAGAAGTTTTCACTCCTATAGTAGTGAAGAAAACAGCTCGTCTAAGGTTTATCACAATACCAATTCGTTGCTTCGCCGGATACATTCGAAGCAAATTATTAGTCACAGTAAAATTATATTTACACAAATAAAAACATATTATAAGACATTAGGTACACTACAATTGACGTACTATGTGCAGATTAAAAACGCATAAAATAAATTAAAAAAATGTTTATCACTCTTTACTAAAATAGGGCATATAAAATCAAAACGAACTAATACTAAAACGCATTTTCGTTTTAAAACTGTGCTTCGTCTACTTAAAATGATTAACATGGCATCATAGTATAATACAGGCTACTGCTAACTTACGTCTAAATAACAAGGCCCTTTATATAGAAGACATCATAAGTAAATTGATTATGCATTCTAACTACATATAAACATGACGAGCGCTTGGGACACGACAGTCTTAGTCAAGATATATTTTATGCCTTTTGTGTGGATCAATTGGATATCTCATATCTTAATAATCTTAAGATAAAACTATACCACTGATTATTTTTATCGTGTGTAAAATGTATTATTTTAGGAAAAAAATTGTCTTATATAGGCAAGCTTGTCCTACGACTAAAAATATAGTGCCGAGACAGTGAAGTTGCTTGGAGACAGTTTCTTTCATGCTTCGATGCAATAGACAAATTTATGATTGTCGTGTCTCATGCTGTGCTCGCTCTAACACACATTGACGCAGAGTCGCAATATCATGTAAATATTATAGATACCTATATGTGACGTGCAAGTGTTAGTGAAATTACGACACGAGACAATTTGACTATGCGCCATTGTAAGTTAAAAGAACGGGAATGTAAAATTGAGCATTAACAAAGAAAACAAAGCGATACTTTAACATATTTTGATAATTCCAAACAGGACAGTCTATATCAGGAAGTGATAATAGGGTTAATAAACTCTACGCCCTTATTTCTAATATAAGTTGTACCTAAGCAGGTATAAGTCATAAATTTATAGCAATGTCCGAATAGTTAATACATTTAACGACATACAAAGCTTGTTTGATATTTTAGGCAGCTGTATATTTTTCTAAGTCCATTTCATTATAATTATATTGAAGCAAAAATTACTATCTCCACTTTTATTTATTTTGATAAAAATATTAGAAACATGTATCTTATTAGATACTAATAAGATAATATTTTTATCTTTATTATCAAAAGTAATGTATAAAGAAGATCTTTTGCAAGTTTAGTTTAAGTTCACGTGGCAGTTTAGGGATTTAAGCGAAGAAAAATGGAGATAGTCACTTTCGCCTCTACTCTCCACTAAGATTTGACATGTAGACATTTGAGAATGTAACTTTAATAATAATATGTAGATAGTTCTTTCTAGTAAAATTCAATCATCGTAATTAGGAAAGATTATATTAATTACTCAAATTAGAGACTACATCTCAAAAACAATGTTATTACACATTGTTTATTTTTCATCCATTGGATATGTATCATGTTTAGCTATTTTATAGCATCGCATAGCTTTCAGTGATTTTAGTACTTTATATTTTATATCGAGGATAAATTGATTGTCGAATAAAATTCAAATAAAATATTTCGGGGTAATAGTTTTTTCATTATATTCAACAAATATGCAAACGAAATAATTCGCTTACAGTCCAATTTAAATCGCTGCTGGCAATTTAAATTCCACTTGAACTTTTAAATATTGAAATATTCATGATATTTTTTCTACAATCACATACTATTCATTGTTCGTTTATTTTCTTAAAATCCATTAGTAAACAAAGTATTTTATGACAAAGACGTATCCCTGGCGACTTAACGTTTCGATATCACGAGCATCTTTTTCTAGTTACCTCGCAAAACACTACTGTATAATATGCAAACGAAATAATACGCTTACAGTCCAATTGAAATCGCTGCTGGCGATTTAAATTCCACTTGAACTTTTAAATATTGAAATATTCATGAATTTTTTTTCTACAATCACATACTATTCATTGTTCGATTATTTTCTTAAAATCCATTAGTAAACAAAGTATTTTATGACAAATACGTATCCCTGACGACTTAACGTTTCGATATCACGAGCGTCTTTTTCTAGTTGCCTCGCAAAACACTGTACTGTATAGCAATACACATAATAGAAAGTACAAAAGAGCTGAAAATCAAAGTCAATTACCTAAAGTAAGATTAGATCATGAATGTTTGTTTTTCAACGCTATTTGTGCAGAACGGTATCGATCTTGTTGTACGTGATTATATTTAGAAGTAATGCCGACATCGGCAGCTGATTGCTGTGACACTCACCAATACCAACTAAGTACTCCTACATAAACTCATGTCTCTATGACAATGACATCTAAGTTCCACAAGATCTGATACAAATCTACAAGGATCTTGTGGAAAAATAAAATACTAATAATTTATTTTCACTGCAACTAGAAAAAACCACTCGTGAAAACGTGAGCTAAGAGTTTTGTTACTAGATTTATGTAAAGAAATTTTCTCTCTGTTGGTAGATTGGCAATTCAACATCGGGCGAGCGATCTTCGTAGTCCCCATCGTTCTCACGCAACGGCAGTTCTTCTAACGCTTTAACTGAAGAAGAAAACATATTACAATCACATAACAAAAATAAAACCAAAAAAAAGAAACAAAAAACTACTCACAACAAAATGCAAAAACGAAACCATGCTGCACGTATAACTAGCGATAGTGAACTACGTGATTGTGTGAGTTACGTGCTAGCGCCCGCTCCGCCGTCAGTGGTTCCTGCAAGACACGACAGCAAGCAATTGTTATGGCGGACACACGTGGCGTTAGTTACAGTGTCAACAAAGTTAGCGCTCAACCAGTTAGAAAGAAGAGCAAAATGTGCTGCTCGTTCTGAAGAAATAACATTGTACAAGAATTATTTGCCGCTAGTGGCGTTGCTTAAAAACATTCAAATACAAATACAGCAGTCGTAGTTGCTAACGTGTTTATAGGCGTGTGTGCACAATTTGATAGAGTTGTTAAGGTAACATCATATGACTGGTCGAACGGCAACTTTGTCGATAGTACATTAACACACAGTGGACTTCCTGTTCGGGTGTTACATGTATGAGAGTAAAACGATTAAGTGTATATTTAGGTAAAAAAACAAAAAATTGTCACACCACATATGTATTACTAAATAAATGTAAAAAAATCACAATTTATAAAATAAATATCTGGCGTAATAGTATACACCATAGATAAAAGATTGGTCTCCACGCGCTACGACAAGATGGAGCTTTATAAAGAAATGACAGATTCCAAAATGAGGCGTCAAGAAAATATTGTGTGCGTACATTTTCAGTACATTTTCTTGACGTTTTTTGACGTTTAGTATGGCGGACGTACACCGATCGGGATACTCAAAGTTGCCTCATTTTTCATGTAAACGGACTCCATCTGGTTGTAGTATAGTGCGCTGAGACCAATAATTAATCTGTGAGATACACCATGCACAAACATAAAATTTTGAGAACTATCAAGAATTTTTCAACTCTTAATCAAACGATTTGAGAAACGATCGTACCCAATTTCCATGCCATTACAATATCAATTTAACAAATTCTTATCAGACTCTGATAGATTAATGAAATAACCTACGAATCGATAAAATATAACCCAGAAAGTTAAGAATGTGATACTTGATAATTCTCTCAATACAACAGCTGCAAAATAAACGACATTAAAAAAAGACAAATCATTAACTAGTACGATCAAAACTATGGTGGTATGTTTAATTGTGCTTATTTATGATAACAAAAATCCATTCATAATTTCTAAAATGAATAAAGAACCCAACGCAGAATTTTAGAACATTCTCGTATCCACGTGATCTTAAAAAATCTAGAAAAACAAATTGCGGATTTGAATGATATGACTGGGTCATGGCAAATGGTATTTCCAGGCAAACATTTAAATGATCCAGTCCAACTGATATCTCTCCCGCATAAACCGAAAAAAACTATTAACAATTTAGAACGATGCGAAAATTGTACATTCCGTAAATTCTGAATGTGTGATGGGGTAATAATGGGATTGATTTTGCATTTTTCAGAATGTTTGTTATTTTTTTCTGTGTCAACTAGTTTAGTAACTGATAATTATTATTATTTCGTTATGACTGCCCTAGATCTCATTTCTAAAGTAGGTACATATTATTACAACAATTACACGAAACTGTATTTATACGCGAGTGAAGTAGCTTGCTATAATAGCAACTAAAAGAACAAAAACACCATATTTTTGGGGGATAATAAATACCTACAGCTGTGGTTAATTCTGCATAATTGAACATACCTTACACACTAAATCAGCTTATCTATACAAAGCGAGATCTCACCAGCTATAATTTTGCTCATCTCGGTGACCTGCTTCGCTAATATCTGGTTCATCTGCAGCAAATGTTCCCTTTGCTTCTTCTCTTCGCTGTCCGGGCTCTAACATAACCAAGCACACATATAACTGTGCCATTATATACAGCCAACATTCGAAGCGTAAGCTTACGTTTACAGATGTTTTAATAAATACTTATATAAAAGTAAGATATCAAAAATTATATCGTTAAAATAATAATTAAACGAGGAAATTTAAGACAATAGGTATTGGGAAAAAAGAATTTGATTATAGTTGAAAAAAAAGGAGCTCGACTACACTATTTGGTGATGTTAGGAATGATACAGAGAAGTAATTAGATAAGGAAGTAAAAGATTAACACGTCATAACTTAAACTTTAAAATAAAATCCAATCTAAAAAATATATTAAACTATCAATAAAGTTACAGACATCTGCAAACATAGTACTACTTTCAACGATATAATTTTATAACTAGACCAGGCCTAAATCTGGCATTAAAATGATAATGATGGAAGAATGCTACATGCATAGATAGTTTATAAAGATACAGATGATGCAAAACTACATAATGCGATGAAAATGCATGACTTAAATATGACAACAAAATTTTTGCTCAACTTTATTTTCATTATCATAAAATACTTATACAATTAAAGATAATGATAGGATAAATATTCATGTAATGTTTACAGATTAGCTTAATAAATCAGAAAGTAGGTTTATATTTACATATACAATTTCCTGGCAGCAGATGGGCAAAAAATTTTAAATGGAATAAAGTGAGAATGAGGCTGAAAGTTCATGGATTGTTAGTGATTAACGTGTATGACTTGAATGATTTCATTGCATGGATTTTCCAAAAGATTTCTTATTTGAAATATAAATAATCTAGATAGAAATGAAAGTGATCGGCAGAAAATTATACAAAGGCAAGTGGATGATTTTGATGAAGATATATCTTAAAGTATGTTAAGAAATGACTAGAATTTAAGAGATTGGTTTAAAACTATAAGGTTTAAAACTATAAGACTGTGCCTACCTTAGTGTTAGGATCTGCTGAGGTACTGGTGAGCATCTTCTTGATCGATTCCACTTTTTCTTGCCGCTTCTGTTGCTCTTCTGGCGACAGTTCTGGAGGCTACAAATATAAAAAAATATGATATCAGAATTTTGTGATGCAAGAAGACAATAACCTGAATGTTCTTCCCAACCTTTCTTCACCAGGCTTGGTTGGTTGGTGGTTGGTGTCAACATAAAACAGCACATTTTTGACAGTTATGTTATATACAACATGCTGTTACCCATCACGTATGCGTTATCCATTGCCTTTAGTAACATGTCGTCTGTTTTTCTAATAAAACCTGTTCTGATTTTCTGTCCTGATTGTCATCCATTGTTTTGTAGATATTTTCTTTCCTTATTTTGCCTTCTGCTAGAGTCTTACCTTCTCCGGTATGTACCGCTCCGGGATGAGGATCTTCTGCGGCGCGGCGAGCAGGCGGTCAATAGAATCAGGTGCGGGTAGACGTACGCCGCACGCGGAACGCACCACGTCTGGCGCCGCGCCGCGAACTACGCGCTCCATGTCAGCATCATCGAGGGATCGGACTCCAGAGGCCTGGGGAATGGCCTGTTTTTAGTCAATTAATTGAAGTTCTTGACTCTTTAACTTATTATTTCTATGTATATCCTTTCAATAGACGATTACTTTCATGTGCTATGGAAAGTAGTTTTTGTTAGTTAGGTAAGTGGACTTTTAAAAGTGTTCTGATTTGTCATTAGTAAATTTAAAATAAATTTAATCTCTATGCATATTTTAATAGGTACAATAGGTTAACATTATATCCAAAATATACTTACATCTTGACCATATACATCCTTGGGTAGTTCATTCAGAGTTTTAGCACTGAGATGATGAGGTGCTGTGTAATGCCTCCTCTTCTCTTTGGGCACCTGTCTTCTATGCAGAGAGCCGTTCTTCGGCATATCTCCTGACATCTCAGTTATAATTTGCTTAGCAGCTTCACTCTTGAATATCGGAGACAGTTCCATATTAGATCGCGTCAAACTGACAATGCTAGACGTCTTTGATAACGGATCGTTCGTTAGAGTTCTAGAACTTTCGGTGGGACTTTTCAAATATTGTGACGACATTGACATTCTGTCGTAGGGGGGCCTATCATAGCTCTTATTGTAGCTACTGCTGAGAGATGATATGTCTTTGGAATAATCGTAGCTGGATAGGGAAGGGCTGGAAGGATACTTGGGGCTTTGTTCCATACTCTTATCGGTTCTCCCATAGCCATCTACAATCTGACCCTTGGAGTAGTATTCTTCGAATTTGCCGTAATCTGTGCGAGGGACTGATGATGCTCTGTAATTGTTGACTGGCTGAACCAGTTCTTCCTCCAGGAACTGATCTAAATTGGCAGTGAGATTGGTTGACCAATCAGACACCGGTTGTAAGGAGCGTTCTCTGTCTCTCTGACGTCTTTCGCTCTCCCTCTTCACGATGCGAACTGTTTTAATTTCCTGCTTCTCAACGTTAGATAGATTACCTATAAAGTAAATGTACCTGCTTAAGTAAGTAATCATAACTTGTACTCTCTGTAGATGTACTTATATTGTACCAGATTGATTTATTAGAATCTGTGGTTGTTTTTATTTTTGAGTTAAATTTTGTTAAAATAAAGTTTAAATAATTAAATATACTTATAATAATAAGAAAATTACTTCTAAGTTCTTCTCCAGTTGCCGGACCTTACAGACAAAGCATTTCATAGACTTGCCTTTTAAAAAAATCTGATTAGATATTATAATGTGTGAAGCTCTAAAAGAAGTATCAACGCAATATGTCTGATGTGGTAAATCTCGCGGGCATGGTCGTAGCCCAATTAGTATAGCCTATACTCACCAAAAACAGTATGGTGCATATCCTCACTGCTAAGCGGAGATGTCACATCAATGGGTGGAGCTCTAGTGTCCACATACAATGGCGTGCTGACGCTGGTATGGTATGTGTGTGATGGGGCGTAGTCGTAATCCAGTTGACCGTGATCGATAGTATGACCTGTGTCCAGGTTTGTTTCTTGCCAGGACGAGAAAGAGCGATTTTTACCTTGAAAAAATAAAAATCTTTATGTATGGTTTATGGTAATTTTATAGGTAATTTTTATTTATTTTGGAATAAATATTTTTATCATTATAATATAAATATGTTCTTCATTCTGTAGTGCAGTGGCAAAACTATACCTTCTGAGTGTATGGGAAATTCTTTATCTAGTAAAAACATCATTGCGCCCAGAGCACCTCGACTGGGGCCAAAGAAACATGGCACTTTTTGCCACTTCTGCCACCCTGTAGTTTCACCATTACTAACTATTATAGTAGTGGCGAAACTACAGTGTCATAACTTCTTGAGGACACGTCTTTAGAAGTTAAGAGATATGACTGCGATCATACCAGCTCAATTTTCCACACATCTTGCACACTCACAGTCATATCTTTGGTAAGACTATTTTAAAGGGATATTTTCTAAAATATCTTACCAGGCATGGAGTCGTGAGTTGTCTGTAGAGCGTGCGACTGCTGCGTCAGATGTCGTACAGCGCGGCTAAGTTCTTGTCGCTGTCGTTGCAGCGCCGATACTAATTGTTGAACCCGAGTTACTTCTGCAAGTGCATCATGTCATTTAATTTTTTATGTATTTAAAAACATTATGAGATACATTGAAGGTACATCTAGATTATTGGGTTCTTCGTGATGCTTCTATCCGTTGGGTCTTGCCTAGTGTTCTAATCTTAAAAAATCATTTGTATGCCTTTGCTTAGTAAGTTCATACTATATAATCTATCAAATTTCAAACTTAGCGAAAAACTAAATATTATATTTTTATCTAACGCCACGTTGTCTTACCATCCTCCAACATGGCGGTGGGATGTTGCTGTGTATGCTGCGGCGTGGGGCGTGCACGACGTGCACGCAGCGCGCGCCGCAGTTGCTGCAGCTCGCGTTCCAAACGCGCATTGTCCGCCACTGTCTGTTCCAGTTTCTGTAGAATTTAACGACTTTTAAAAATTGTCCAACAACCACGTATAACGTCCTCCACCCATACGAGCCCCATAGCAAACTTATAGGTCCCGCTGACCCTATTTAGAGAGTACCTACTGTCAAGGCCATCATAAATAACTGGGCACATTTCTTGAACTAAGTCGCCATTAAATCGACGCAATAAAACTTTTTTGGATAAGGTCATATCCATTTCACTCAATCATCATTGATTATTTCATCTATAATCGTAATAAAATACAATCATTACATTTTACATCATGCATCATTCATTCCATTTTATATATCTACGAAATCTACGAAATGTTATATTATTGATCCATCATTTAAAAACAAATAACACATTGATTAAAAAAAACTAATGATGACTAATGATTATTTACATTTGACTCCACCTAATAAAATATTTACCTACATTGCAACTAAAAATAAATAAAACGAACATACGTCATCGTCGTGATAACGGAATATTATAAGTAAATAAAAACAAGTGCATGTATAGCCTAAAACCTTATAAACCTTAGAATTGTGCGCTAGCATTGCGTGCACTCTCGCCAGCTCTGCTTCTAGCCCGGAGCTGGTGTCCGCCCTGTCCGATATGCTGACTGTGTCCAACTTGGTACGAACACCTGAAAGCAAAAATTTACTGGTAACGTAATTGGATATTTGTAATTTTTTAATGCATTATTGGATAATTCGCTTCAATATAAGCCGCATTGCAGAAAAAAAAATCTGCAATGATGTATTTGTTTACGGAATTTTACAAATTAAATTAAAATTGGCATTGAACCAATCTTGTGCAAAGTGACGTCACACCTCGATAATAGAGCGGAAAACAGGCAGAACAGAAGGAACAAAATTGCCAACATGTCAGTAATATCTTTCGCTTATTTAATTATTGTTAATAAATAATATTCATTGCTAAATGCTTCATATAGGTACTGGGTTAAAGTCATACTGTAGGATTTGTTTACTAACTTCGCAAAAAAGGTACACAATTAAACATAGCATTTTATTTATAAAGTATTTATATTTTCGAGCAGGAGTACCTCAATATTACAATATACTTACATAAAAAACATTCGCATTTCGCAAAATCATATTAACATCATAAGCCATTTCGGACACAATTACAATTTTAGAATTATTAGCTTAATGACACTTGCGAGTCAGAAGTGGTGTTATCCTATTAACATTCGCAATATACAAATAAGAGCGGCATCAGCCGCTTTAGTTCAAAATTTTATTTTGCAGTGCAGTCAGTAATATGCAATCATACGCACCACGACGTATAAACGCAGTCATACTCACCACGATATAAAACGTAATCATACTTACCAGTCAGCAGTGAATCAATAGCGTTCCGATCTGTCTTGATGCCTTGGATCATGGCGGCCTCATCAGCCAGCTCCTGCTCCAACGCCCACAATTCCGCCACCCTCACCCTAGCCGCTTCCGTCTCAAGCGGCTTTCCGGCTGCTGCACTCTCTAGCCATCTGTGAAATTAATTATAGCTTTGATGCTGCACATCAACAAGAATGTAGAGAATAAGGATGTAGATAAGTTTTATATATACATATTATATTATATTGATTATAAGTATATAAGGCTATAACTATAT
>DWAK01000372.1:0-11137 GCA_018230145.1 Lepidochrysops patricia
TTAGCGCGTTTAAACAAACAAACTCTTCCGCTTTATAATATTAGTATAGATGGCTCCCTAATTTGAATCTACGAACACCGAATTCAACGTCCAAGCTCAAAAGTTTAAACCAATTGACTATCAAGGCATCACACAGGATGTAAAGATTTTGTGAGCAATTTTACATAATAAGTATTATGTTGGGGATAGAAAATCTATTACACAATTCCAATGTTAACAATGCTATCATAATATGGTCAGAACTCAGAATAGACAAAACTGGCAGGAAATTAAGCATTGATATTACAAGCAAGTTATAGTTAGTTTGTTGGAGTTTGCGGTTCTCCCGCAGGACTCTATTGAGAATTCACAATTTGTTACAACGATAGCTGCTTTGTTGTTCGATCTGTCTTAGCAAAGTCCCAACCGTTCCTGGTTTATCTTCTGAATCATTACCCGTCGGAACATTAAAGAGATCGAATTCAACATTTGAGCTATCTAAATAGACTATTTATAAGTTTGTGGTGTGTGTACGTACTAAATATGTATTTATTCGTGTATCTAGCCGTGGCATGCGGCGTCCAAAGGGATGGACTGAATTTGATCTAGCTTTTTTGTTTGCAAGCTGACATGAACCAAAGTTTTCTTAGATTGTCAATTTGGGGTATACACATTTTTAATGATACATTCTTTAAATAAAGAAGCTTTGAGTTACCTCTCATACACCCACAGCTTTTATCAGGAATCAGCAACCACTAAACAATATTAACATACATAATTAAATCATAAATTCTGAAGATACGGTAACTTAAGACTCGGATATAAATTATAATTAATATAGCGCGAAATAATTTACGATGAAAAGGAATACGAGGCAAGCAGGTAAAATTAATATAATACGTTCAAGATGTATGGTATTAAAGAAAATGATTGTACCTCGGGAATCGATAAGGGACCGTACGAGACCTGTATTTTTAGAATCATGGAGTCAGTTATGTACTTCACATAAAACGATCGGTCTTAGATAAGAACACCGAAAAAGAAGTTAATTTAGTAGATTTTTTCTAAGGTAAATACTATTTAATACTCTCTGTGGTGGTAATTTTTTGTGGTCTAGTCATAATTTGTTTGTAGATACTTGGCTATCTATTAATTAAAACCTAATGATGCGGGTTCAGTGATAAGGTATATTTTTAATCATTTGTCATCACTTTACTCCTTATAATATTTATTACTATGTTGCCATACTCATTTGAATAATCTAGCCCGCACAGTGTACGTATATTACAAACGTACGGAAGCTCGAGAGTTTTCGAATCGAAATCTATCTTTACACAATCCTTCAATAATGTACACGAGGAAAACATCTCACATACAGTACACCGCGGGCTGAACAGGATTTATGCAAACGAGGGTATACCGCAAACATATTATCAGCTTTGCGGCGGAACGAAAGGACAGAATGCTGTACCTGTCCGAACGAATATCTAACTGATATAGATGTGGTACTACCGTAATGTATGTTATGTTTGGTTGATATACGTATTTTTGAATTTAGAATGTGGTGAATAGCAGCATTGACTTGATACGACGTCTTGCGATACTGAATTATATCTGACCATAGGCAATTATGTTTTTCTATAGCTATAATAATTATGATAAACGACATACTAACTTAATTATCAATTATATCGCCACTTCTTCTCAGCGGGTTAGTTCCCGAAGTGGTGGTAGGCATCAGGTAGGTACCTTATTTTGAAATAAATGCTTTTGATTTGATTCGATATCGACAGGTCATAGTGGAACTGTAATACTTGTCATATAACTAGACAATAGTTGTATTTTTGTAGTACATTTATTATGTTCAAAACCTATAAAAATGTACATAGGTATAAGGGAAGTCTATTTTAAAATTGGTATTCCGCACGAAGCTGCAATTGAAAAACGTACTGAGTGCGATGTGCGGTCGATTCTAATCCTCGAAAATGTTTAACGTGTGCAGCGCTAAAACTTCTGCAGAATTGTTTTTTGCATTAACACTTTCAAATAAAATAGTTGGTTGAAAAATGTGTTTTTTTAGTTCATTTTATTTAATTTAAATTATTGTTTTTTTTACCCCGATTACGACTAGCTGTTATAGGTACGTGGCATATGTGTGGCATCGGTAGCTTCCAAATAAATGAACAGACTCTGATCCAGTTTTAGTATTTGAAAGCCGACATGATTGAGTGTTCTCCGAGTATAAACTATTACCAGAACATCCCCGCGTAAGTTGTGGACAGTAAAGTAGTTGATGATGTAGGTAGTAGTTGATGATGAGTAGGTGATGAAGCGAAACACGACTTTAGCTTCTATTTTTGGCGAAGACTTTCCACGAAAAACATACTTCAGCGGCGAGTCTTAGTAAGTATTCCCAAGCTTATTAACGGTACGAAGCTTTTATATACTAGCTTTTGATCGCGTGTTCGCTCATAAAATCTGTTCTAGTTACTTTTATCACTTTGCGTGATGGAGTCACAAACTTCCCTCTATCGTCACAAACTTGTACATTAGTATTAGAATATACCTTATAAGTTTCGCTTACACTGTACTTACTAAAAGGTTACCTTTTAGTAAGTTTTGGCTAAGACTAAGCCGTAGACTGAGCTTAAATAAACTCAAAACTTGGAGCTCTATAATATAAATTTAAATTAAGAACGTTATCTGAGCGGTAACGTTATTTTCGTAATGAAATTCGTACGTCAACCAATTTGATTGGTTTCGCAGAAGTCCTTTGAATTATTAATCAATATTGTTAATCAATATTATTAATAATATTAATGTGAATTGAGTTTTATTTATTAGAGAGACCATATTATTGAGACCAGCTTATGATCGTTCGTTTGAACAGGGATTAGGGAGGTACCGTGGTCGTCCCACGGAAACGACGGGAACAGGATAAGAATCCTATGACCTTTTCTTGGTTCTTTGTTACCTCCCTACCAATTTTCAGCCTCAAATCGGTACAGCCTTTCTTGAGTTATGAGCTTATTATGCTACCAACACATAGTATACAGCCAACATTAACATTGCAAATTAAAGCGGTTATGAAAAAATCGAAATTAGTTTTCCACTAGCGAGCAACAAGAGAATAAAAGCAATGAACGAGCTACACACGCATAGATAGGACCCGTTCGAATATCATTTGAATTGCAAAATTGTAGCCGCCATATTTTTTTCTAGTCCGCTCCTCGCATATGCGAATATAACAACCGAACCGGAGTGTCCTCGTGTAAAATGAAATTCTGTGTACAGTCGAGCGTACAGATAGAATTTATTTATTACTAACTTTTGCTTCCTGCTTTACCCGCGTAAATATAGTATCGCACAGGACATTTTGCGGGTTAAATACAGTGTGCTTATAAAGCAAACTACTAGTAAGTATAGCGAATTAATTACATCTAAATCTATCTAGTCCTATTTACGTATAGGAGTAGTGAACATACGTCCTAACAGGTGATCAATACCGCAATTTCATTGTCTTATATAGCAGGTGAAAAGTCGCGAGCCAGTAGAGCCATAAGGGCTCAATCTCTCCACCGGTAAGCCACCGAGTGGAAATTTCCAGACGCAGTCTAGGAAAAAAGTAGGTCAAAATAAGACGATAAGAGGCTATCCCACGGGAGCATTGTTATGGGCGAATAAAAGCAGTTTACGACGTGCAGCGGGGACCGGCGCTTAGCAACTTTATCTTACAACCGATGCCTTCAACGTTCAAAAATGCATTTCCGAGAGCTCGCTGTCCACGCTTAAATAAAAGGATGATAAACGGAGAGATACTTTTATAAATCTTAGAACATTTCGCCCGCTACCGCTGTAATATTAAATGTAATATCTTTGATGCGCAAAAATAACTTGGAAGTCTGTTATGGACATGCCGTTGTAAGAGCAAGATTAGTTTTGTTAAGAAAATGTAGTAAAACAGGCTGCTCAGTATGTAAGAAAATATCTGTTATTGCCATGTTGTATAATATTAATATCATATAGGTATAATGTCATATTACCTTTACGAATACGCCGAGTAGAATATATAAAACCGATTATTATCGGTTTCATACAAGTTTTATCGTTTAAATTACATATTATATTTGAACAATTAAAAACAATACTGTGACTTCATATTATGATGATGATAGGCTCACTATACTATCACAGTAAATTCTTAATCACTCCAATCAAAACTAGCGGGTTTCGGCACCATGTTACTTTTGTAATATTACTTATTTATAATTTTGAAATATCAAACTATTTTTACTGTTTTTATATGATAACCTTCGTGGCAAATAAAAACTTAATGACCGCACGCACCCATTTTCTTACAAAATAAAGCAAATTCTTTAATAAAAATAATATACGTAAAGTATAATTGTTATTTATGGCAAAGTAAAAACCTGACAGGTTAGCTGTTTATGGCTGTGGACGATGACAACAGAGCACCAGGGCTATTTATTCAGCTCCATGTAAATTCAAGGGAAATTTTTGTGAAGGACCACATAAATTATACAATAAAAGAAAAATTTTCGGGTTGCGGTCGCTGAAAAAGTTGCGCATGGAAATATTTGGCGGGAGTTTGTAAAGTGACATGCGAAGTGGCGACATGTTGTGTTCGGAATATTTACTTAGCCTTTTCTCGCGGCTTTGGACATAAATTTAATATGGATAGTCTCGAGGATACATTGTATTTTGTGATTAAAGTAGCCTTTGTGGTGGTGCTTCATGATTGCTATACCTATACGTATTTTTGTGCGTTTTACTGTACTTAACAGGATGTAGTGTATAGACTAAAGACACAAAATTTAGTTACTTATATTATGCAACATATTAATCCAATACTATAATCGCACTCCTTACCTACATAATATTTCCTTTCCACAAATACTGCAACATATTTAAGACAGCGAGTGAAAATGTCGCTCGCCAGAAATATATTTTCTTTTGTACGTATTACAAAAATAAAATTGCAGCAGCAAATTCACAAAAAGTATGGCATTCGAAAACGAGGTGAAACATGTTAAGGGGTACCTTAATTTTATTACTATTGTAGTTAGGCTGGCACCGCGCCAGGGCGGCTATCCTCGAGCATTCGAATTTCACTTCGTTTGAGACTCGCTCGCACTAGAACGATTAAATTTAAATGGATTTCGAATGCTTGGTAATTGGAGCCCAGGTGAACAAATCCTGTTTGCCAACTACTTTTATAAGCCGACAGGGCAATAAATGTGACCAAAATTTGTTGTAAATAATAAATTAGAAAAAGCCTACTATTTACTTTAAGCGCCTTATATCGATAACGAGCAAAATTACTGAGTGAAATAGAAAAAAGAGTAGGTGTTAGGTATATAAATAGATCCCACTTCCCGTCTTCTAAAAATTATTATTTAACTACACATCATTTTGATTTTGTGTTAGATTTCGACCTTCCAATTTTGATACAATCATTATTATTGGAAAACAACTTTCTTATTTAAAAATGTACCTAAACATTTTAAAAACAATTGCGACTTTTGGACGACTAAAACGTTTCTTTATCTCTATCAAAATTACAGCTAAAGTGTAAAGATAACAGTGACTGTTGTGTACTTAATTGTAAATTGTGGACGATAAAGAGCTACAATCAGCTTTATACTGCAACCTCAGCTTTGTAATTTACGTTGCAAACATACGAGTAGCTATTCTCAAGGACTTACGTGCTAAAACTACGGTTTGTTAATACACGCCAACGTGGTTAATAAATTACCGATAGTAAATTCAGAATTTACCTCATAGCTGCTGCTGAGATCTAATAAGAAGCCCAAGATAGCGTACACTTTACATATTTAAGCTACATTTTACACACCCTTACGAGCTCTATACTGAACACTATACTGACACCCGTATTCACAAACAATAATATGTGGGCTTATAATTCTCACGAAGGCATAGGGTCCTTCATCAGTTTAACCCTCCCAAATTGTAAAGCAGTTGGCATTCGTATCTCTCATATTTTGAGATTGACGTTTACTTTAGTAGCTTATTGCTATTTGACAATTGAAATATCATAACTTAAGCAAGTAATGTTCATGAATACAGGTTATAATGTGCTTTTTATGTACTTATAGTACGTAAAGTAAGTGTAACTCATACTTACCGTTTAATTATTCTTTGCTGTTATAATATAAAATTGTCAGTTGTTTTGACTTTGATTTGATATTGATTGAAGAGTCACATTTTTAACTTGCATACTACAACGTTGATATAATATGATACAATGAACATTAAAATAAAAGAACGTAGCCTAACTATAGGTAGATTTAAGAACGACTGTTTTCATTAAAATATGTAACTCGTAAAGCCTTAAAAATCAGCGTTATTAACAAGGCGGCTGCCGGCTTACTTTTATTTGAAAGAAGATTAAACGGTAATCCATTAGTTCAGACGAAATGACGTCTCCTTGTTAATTATTTATACATCGAAAGCTACTGGTTAAGTCGCTAAAAAAAGTTAATAAAAACTTGTGCGGTAATTACTCATGCGGGATATGCACTATGTTAGCGCACGCTATTGCGGTTAGTAAAGAGCCGTTTACGCATGTTTTAAATTTCAGTGCTGTAAATTTTTTACCACACTCAAATGACATTTGTACCGCATATTTTTTCAAATTTCGAACACCATAATAAAATTGTCAAATTTTCTATAGTAATAGCGGGAGCTAAAATAATAATATTTATACCCTAGTTTGTAGTAGTAAATCAGTTTAGGTGTTCCAAGTCACTATCCATCAGTTTTGTACATACAAGTGTTCCTCCTACTCAGTCCTCTACCTCCTACGCCATCAAGTACGAAGGTGGGCGAGGCTTACTTTACCTCAAAATAGATTTCATTTTGGCCTCAAAGTAAATTAATGATTAATTATGTACTTCAACTGTCAAGTGTTTCTAAAGTTACAATAATATAATATTATACCTATTATACTAAAGTTTGCGATTAGACTTGCATAAATTAATGATTAGAGCGTGTGTGTGTGTATGTGAATACGACTGTGCGTGTGTGCTTGAACGAATTTAGCGGACGTTTTTTTATGAACAGACAACAGTATAGGTTCCTAATGCCCATTCTATCATTAGTCATTATAGGTACTTATTCTGATCGACAATCTTGGGTTTTCTATAGGGATAATTTATATAAATATTATTGTATAAAAAAGAACGACTATCCAGTTCTAATTAATTAGATGTCGATTATATACATACACACAATTATTTAAACATTCATATAAATATCTAGATAAGCCATATTTACGCCACGAAATTAGCAGTACCAGGCTCACAGACACATCAAAGGGTCGCAAAGAGCTGTTCTATGCAAACTAATAACTGACCGCATGTTCACGCTTCGGAGGGTAGGGCGAGCGTGCAGTGGTTTTTATAAACCTTTATACGACGGCCACTAGACAACTTCTAGTAGGTATGATATCATTTCCTAGGATTATACAGCTATATGCAGCTGTTTGGTGCTGTTTGTTGAATTATTTGTTTAGAATTAAGAGCTACTTCAAATGCTGAATTGTTTAGAATTAAGAGCTACTTCAAGAGCTACTTCAAATGTACGGCGATAAAGTTATTTAAAAAAATACCATCGGAACAAAATATGCCACGATTAGAAGTACAGCTGTAAATAAAACATATTAGTCATTAAACGTCTAAGCCCTTAGGTGAACTCGTATTAGGGCGTACGTAATGAGTAACTATAGCTGAAGTCGTTAAGGGCGTGTTAATATCGGCAAAGTCTCAGCTTAACCAGTTGCTGTTTGTTTTATACCAGGACGGCCCGTTAATATTTCAAACAAAGGAATGAGCGCATCGAGTGCAGATGTGGTGTTTTCCCGTATTTACTCGTTTGGCGGCGTTTGTAAAACTGGTCGAGCAGGGACTTTATACATTTAAGATTCTATTATATTATATCTTACGGTCTCAGTATACATAATATCAACTCGGAAACGAATCGGCACCGTATCGCCTTTGTAATAACTAATAAAATACTTAACGCATACTAATCGGAAACGTAACATAATCGCCTCGCTTCGACAGCAAGCCGAAAGGCGATACGGTGCCAATCCGTTTCTGAGTTGATATTATATTGTGTCTTGAGACCCTAGTGCGCACTGAGACGATGTCACTTGGCGAAGTTATCCGGCGACGAACAGTAACGTCATTACAAGTTCGCGCGCGTAAACAAATGCCGCACCATAAACAAGTTAGGTACTACTGTTTCCCCTCCATTAATATGTTTGTTAATAAATTATAGATAGATCTGGCCTACAGCCTTTATTGCGTTTATGGAGTCGTATCTTGGCACACTGTATGAAATAGCTAAGATGGCCATTTGTATTTTATTACAATCTTAATATAATATTACCTATAAAATAAACATTTTCTATCATAGTGTAAGTCCAAACGGCTTAATCCATTTGATGATACTTTAACACCCGTATTCACAAACAATACGAGGGCTTTTAGTGCTCACGAACGCATAATGTCCTTTTTCAGTAACCCTTCCAAATTGAAAAACAGTAATTGTCATTCGTATCCGTGATCTCTCATATTATTTTTTAATTGACATTTACTTTAGTCGGTTATTGTTATCTGACAATTGAAAAATCATCACTTAAGTAAGTAACGTTCATGAATACGGGTGTTACTCTCTTAGGAGGTGTAAGTAAGTGTAAGTGTAGGTGTAACATACAAATATAACGATTTTAAAGCGATATATAGAATGTTATATAAAAAGAAATGGAGTAGAAAATTTATGATAGTCCCAGAATGATTTAGCCCGGTCAAGATTTGGGCCAACTTATTTCCCCGGAGCTTAGCCGGAACAGGTTGAATTAACCGTGCTTCGAGAAATTACTACATCCTACAAACCAGTGAAATATAATGCAATTGTAACATGTAAAACAAAAATGTAACGTAGTTCAGATATTTTTGTTTTTCGTAGATTATAAAAATCAATTTATATTGTAGATAAGAGAATTATAAATTAGGATTGTCTTATTATCAATTTCTGAATGCGGTATTAGAAAATCTTCCTTGAATTCACATATTATTATCTATAATATAAAAATGAATCGCAAAATGTGGCAGTTGGTCTTCGCATAGCTCAAAAGCGGATCAACCGATTTGGCTGAAAATTTGTAGGTAGTTAGGAACCATTGAAGGTTATAGGATACTTTTTATCCTGTTCCCGTTATTCCCGTGGGACGTCATATTTTGTTGCCTCTAAGGCGGGACAAAGTTCGCCGGGTCAACTTGTATACAATAAAACTAAATAGTCAGGTACATAGGAAGAGTGGAAGCTTCGAAGGAAACACTTCATACTACAAGTTGCTTTGTCTTAATACCTACATTGTTCTATACATCAAACATTTCCAATAATATTATTATTTTTCGCGTGTTCTCCGCAGATGTACTGAAAAATATCATTACTTTAGCAACTTTGTGGCCTGTTAACATGCTCTTTTCTAGTAGTTCAGTTTTCCCCTAGTAAACTACATTTCACGTGAAAACATTTTTAATTCCATTTATGTCATTTCTTCTTTCTTAGTCCATTTCTTGTATTTTCTCATAAACAGCTTTTAACGAAAAAAAAGTACTTTTATTTTTTTTATAAATATAAACGAGCCTTTTGGATTGTGATAGAGTTCTTGTATCTAAACTTGTCTAAGGTCACGCTATTAGTTATGGCTCTCTTTTTATTTTTTGTGAACAAAATATGCGTCAATTAGTGGTTCTTTGTAAAGGTCATGAATTTCTTACATTTAAACGAAGCTTTTCCTTTCTGTGGTAAATATACAGCCTTACAAGCTCATAATTGATGAATTGATTAAATTGTATTACATATTTTTAAACATTACAAAACGAGTAATAGTATGCAATTTATGCACTGAGTGCGTAATATATAATTTCAAAGTAGTCGATATCAAAGCACATAAACGTGTGATTATTATATTAAGTTCCTTTAATTTCGACAATATCAGAACATTGCCGATTCAAAATTCCAGACACGAATTCGGTATACAATAATTCCGCGAACCACTCGAGCTATCGATTTTGTAGGACTCGGGAACAGAGGTGTAAAAGGGTTCAGTTATTGTGTCAGGTTCTATCCTATCTACTAAAATATAGCATAAGCAGCTAAGTAAGTAATTCAGACTATACTACTGCACCAGTACATGACAAACGTGTCATTACTGAACATTTTTATAGAAAAAATGTAGGTATGTAAATTGGTTCACAATCCCTGCAGATGAGCTGCCGGACGGGAACTAGCAAGTAGCTACAAAATGAACTTACCGTTGAAACTTTGTTGTAAGATTTGTCAAAGCATACCTAAAACAAAATAAAAACGGTACTAGCAAAATTAATTAATTAAATAATTATACTTAGATAGTATTTTTAAAGATTATATAACTAGTACAATAATTATACTTATATACATTTGGTATATATATTATACTCATAAACATAGTTGTTTAAAATGTACCAAAGAGATTAAAGTAGCAATAAAAGTGAAACTGACTGAGTTTATTAAACGGATCCTGGAAACGTTTCTCGATAGTGTATTCGATACGCCTCGCATAAATACACAGAGAGCTTTGAGATTTGCAAACGCCTAGGAACTAGGAGGTTCTAGAAATAGATAATATCTACGTTACTAGCAGAGGCGACGAGTTGATATAATTATTTAGTTGTCTTGACAACCAAAGACATTCAATTAATGCTTAAAAAGAACTTAAAGAATGATTTAACAGTAATTATCAGTATTATATTAGTAATACTTTTTTAGTAACTTGCACGCTCGCATTTAATTATGGGTGCGTCCAACTTCTCTCGTGCGTAATTGACAACTTACCGCGGTAGTTGCATAATATACTATTCGTCTAGTCGTTCTAGTTTCTCTGTGAAGTCCTGTGAAGCTTCTCATGTTATGTCACGATATAATGCACATTACGCGTGTCCGAACGCGACTTAAGTAATTTATGTCTCCGAAGAAATATAAAAGCGTATGAAATACATTTACTCCGCGATCTTATTTAGCTTGTTATTCCCAAAATAATGCGCTGACGTTATTCGATTAATCCCGA
>DWAK01000373.1:0-11136 GCA_018230145.1 Lepidochrysops patricia
TGCGGTCCGTTCAGAGTTATTTAGCTAGCCGCTCACTGTGATGCGGTCCGTTCAGAGTTATTTAGCTAGCCGCTCACTGTGATGCGGTCCGTTCAGAGTTATTTAGCTAGCCGCTCACTGTGATGCGGTCCGTTCAGAGTTATTTAGCTAGCCGCTCATTGTGATGCGGTCCGTTCAGAGTTATTTAGCTAGCCGCTCACTGTGATGCGGTCCATTCAGAGTTATTTTGCCTCGGCGTGCTTATGACAGTCTAAGTAATGTCGGCATAAAGGTCTGTTAGAGCTAAAATAACTTTGGACTGACCGCAGCCGTGAGTAACGGCAAGCACAGCTCGCGGCTTTAAATCGCTCATTTTTCTCTCGCTATCCAAATTGTTCCTAATGCATAATAATTTCAAAGTGACAACGTAGATGTCTCTTAATCCGCAATGACAGTGTGAGAAGCTTTAAATCATTTGTGATCTCCCATCTCAACTTTCATCAAAATATTAATTAGAATTAATGTTAAACTTTAATCAGTGTATACGTAGTATATAATACAAAAAGACTAGATTGTAGACATTGGTATTTTAGTAAATCATCAAACCTTATTTTGGCATTATTTGTTACAAAATAAATAGCTTTTGTATCACCATAATATATTGTATATAATTATGTATAGAAAACTTAAACACAAGTTTGAATTATAACCACAAATGTTTCGTCGGATTATAATCAAAAATTTAAGACATTAACCTGTAGACATTAGTTTTATTTACGTTTTAAATTCTTTGACGATTGAATTAAGTAACCAGGAAAATAAGATATTGTGTACGATTATTATAATTATTTAAAAAACATCAAGAGTATTCTACTCGCGTTTGTAAATATGAAACTTGTAATGGTTTGCACTTTACACTTCAAGGTTTAATTCATACTAGTGAAAATTTCCGAAACTAATACAGCAAATTCATCCTTGTGTCCACAATATAAAGCACATATTCCTATTGAGAGGAAGATATTGTGTTAATGCTTATTAATATGCAGGATAACATGTAGCTACTTTGCTATAGTGCGTTCTCTTGATTTCGCTTTGCTCGACTTTGACTTTGCACTAGTATGAATCGATCCTTTACCCTAAACTAATTATTATAATGAATTAGATAATTTTTTCCGATTATATAAAATTTTTGTTTATTTTGCATTTAGTTAACTATTACTTTGCATTTATTTTTTTAATTACTCTGCAAATAATTTGTATAATTAACATTTGATCGAGAAGGTTTTGTGTTTCACCATATATGGTAATATAATAAACTGAAATCTGAATGTATGTATGTCACAGCCGCGTGTGTCATTTATAAGGCGAGTCTTTCAACACAATGAATTACATATCTCAATGTTGTTGAACTATTTGAAAATTTTCGAGCTATTTTATTAAAATAATTATTTTTAAAGTATTTTAAATGAATTGGAGGGGTTAATAAATTTGAACAGCGGTTTATTAATTTCAGGTTAAAATCGGAGGAATCCCCTAAAAACGATCGTGAAGACTGAGGCGCGTAGGTAAATAGATGAATTAATGGTAAATTGTAAAATAAGTTGAACATATCGCCAGTGTTTAGAGGCCTAACTCTGAATTAATTTTAGACAATGCATTTCATTCGCCTTACGCAAGTTGTACTTGTTTTAACAACACTTAGAATAACTTAGTCAATGTAGTTGTAATGATATAACTGATTGTCCAAATTGAACAAACATCACACAACTTTTCATTTCCAATTGGAAATAAAATGCCGTCCTCAAAACGAACATTTTGAACTCTTTTTGAAGACGTTTTATTAGACTAATTATTGTAACCAAAAATTCAACCAACACTAAAACTCAATACAAAATTGCAATTATAACATTGTATTTGTAGAAACGATAATGTAACCGGTTCTGATTTAAATTTTTATGTAAGTATATTTTATTATTAGTCTTTGATGCGTTTTATTTCAATGGAGTTGTTAAAATAATAACCATCAACTTTTTAAGATCATGCCAGTCTACATACTGGCATAGTGTACACGAAACTATTCCATTCTACCTACTAGTTTTAAATATTTGTACATAAAATAAGTAAGCAAGTAAAACATTTAAGTTTAGGCTATTATTTATAATATAAATACCTTTATTAGGGGGACACTAGTTGCATTATTTATTTCTGTAGCGGCTGCATATTCTACAATTATTGTAAAAGTAACAGCTGGTATGTACTGTGCAGTGTAGCTATAAGGTATTTGCACCCGTGATTAAAATTTGCTAATTAAATGTAATGTAACGCTAGTTTATTGTAGTCTAAGTATATATCCCAAGTATCACTATATTTGTCACTTTTATTAATGGTATAGCGTAAGATATTATATTCTTGTAACAGTTTGTACGATAAAACTAAATTTAAAGTGTATCTGCTGGGTAAATTTCATGTCACATACGCACAGGGTTAGCGCTCACTTATTACGAAACTCGACAGTCATTAGACAATTAAGTAGCACCTAGGCAAATCTCAGACTGTCCCTACAGATTTAAGACAGTTTGGTTTAAGGGACATAATATTGTTCCAAACGTTCGCGGTTCATTGACATTTACAACAATATTTTCTTAATAAAGTGCTGCCACCTATAGTTTCGGCACATTTATAGGCACCAGAAACGCAAGTTGCAAGATCAGATAAGTTAATTGCGGTAATAGTTTACCATCAGGCGATGCCTACTCGATCGTTAGATAATTCCTATAAAAAAAACCATCACTGTGGTACCTACTTACGTATCGTAGTTTCGCGATTTGAGTGTGTATATTATGACAAGTTGTGTCCGACACTATTTAAAACCGAGTGAGAAGCAGGAACTACATTAAAAATTATAATCATTAAGAGATAATGAATTTTAATTTTGCAGTAAATAAATATTGTATAAGTACACCATCGATAATGTAGCCACTCGGTCAGGCCATGAAAGTCTTAAGAGAGCGCCGACGAATTGTATATAAAATACGCAGTTCAATTATTTTATATTAATAAAATATTACAGGTGTGATGTTTTAAGTAATAACTAACACTACGCTACACAGATCTAGTAATAAAATGTTCAATTAAAAATTAAATAAAATGCTAGTTGTAAATTTGGATATCCAAAAACGCTTTTTTAATATTTATAATGTGCAAGCTTTTTGTGTAAACTAATTTTTGTCATATCATAGTTATTCTTTAAACTTATTTTCATAAACATTACAATGTTTACAAACAATTGAATAACTATAGGGGCATACTGTCGATCCATCCCCGCTCTACGCTAGCTCAAGGTCATGCACAATGATTGGTGAATAGGCTTGACGTACGTCAAATTATTATTATTGACCTTGTGTGAAATATTGACCAATCATCTTGCATGGCTTTGAGCTGACTTATAGTAGAAATGGATCATCAGTGTGACCCTTGAGAAAAGAAAAAAAAACTTTTTTTAAGCTTTTCATTTTTTTATACTGGATAAGGAAACGGACTGTGTATTTTTTAAAAGTCATTATATCATCTTAGATAATGCACTGAGGGGTTTAATTTTAATAACTTAGGTAAAATAATATGTAATTTTTTACAAAGTTTTATAGATAAAAGTAAGGATTGAAGTATAATTTCTTCGATTATTTATACTATATCTTTTACAAAATTGAGTGTCGACATTTTTTATAGTGTGTAGATACCAGTAGCAATATTGTTCCTAGTTTCATAAGAGAATGTGTCTTATATAATGAGGGTTTTCTGAAACTCTCGTGTCTGGATTTAGGCCAGACGCCTACAATTCGCCGCCTGGTGGTAGAGAAAGTATTATATATCCTCATTAAAGGTTTTAGGTACGTAATCTGCCACCAGGTGGCGCTTCGTAGGCGTCAGGTCTAAATCCATAGATACAAGACCGTTTCAGAAAATCCTTATTGGAATCAAGGCGATGCGACGAAATGACTACCTCCCATGTCCCCAGTAGGCAGTAACCGAGCAATAAAATATTTTTACACTAATCGATGTAACTATTTAACCTCTTGTGCTTACGCCTTAATCGAAGTCATATCTATTTAGGTAATTGTAATTAGGGTTGCCACCTCTGGTTTTAAGAAAAAATAATATCTGGTATCTAGGTACTAGGAAATTCAAGAAAAAAAAGGTTTACAAAAATTTTTGTATTTTTTTTCATTATTAGCTTCAGCTTTGGTTAACATTCTTGTTATTAAAAATATAAGAATATTGCGGATGTGTTCTAGTTTTAATTAAAGCGTGAAAACAATTTTTCTCAAGATGTATGGATGGACTGAAATATTGCACGATACTGTATAACGTAGGACGGGTGGCAATCCTACTTGTAGTAGATGTGGCCGGCGCGGGTTTTAAAAGCGAATCGCAATGTACGGGGGACTATTGAAACTATACTTGTATTAAAACATTCGACACAACTGTACATACGTTTTACTACAAGTAAAGTAAAAGTGCCTTCGATGATCAAAAACTAGTTACTATAAATGAGGACAAAATCTACAAAAAATAACATTGAACACCATAAACATGCCTTAACATGTATTATAAGTTAATGTTTCTTGCCATTGTTAAGAATACATATATAATATTTTATTATTGATTGTATATCGACAATAAATATAATATACGAACTTCCCCTTTTAAAGGTATATTATATAATTCGTAATATGAATATTTTTAAATCACCAGTTACTGTAGCACATTTTCACTATTCGGTGAAACAAACGAAATTGATGAAAAGTACTCCTGTATGTTATATACCTACACAGTACCTATTATTAAAAAAAATATGTATGACATCAAGTAGCTACGCAATGTAAAAATAATACCTACTTACCATTTTTTATAAAAATATTTGTATAATTTTAAACAAAACGTATTTGTATATCTAATGTTAAAATAATTATGTAGGTACTAAAGTAGCATACTTTAGATTTAATCGCATTAAGTAGCACATGCTCTTCTCATTACTAGATACAATAATATAATCACAAGCTTAATTTACATTTTGCACACATGGAAATGTTAGAAATTATATTTAATGTTAGCTATATATTTAAAAATAATTTTACATCAATAATATTATTATATGGAGAAATTTGTACCTAGTTAAAATAATTTTGAACCGAGTTTTTTTTCCTTAACCTAAAACTTTGTGTAAACTAATATTATCTTCCTAAGCAATCTTAGACAGCGGTAATCCAATATTTGTAATCGTATTAAACTAGTTCATAATTTTAAAATTTCTAATGTACCTACCCCTATCTATCTGTTACATGCTATGTAAATCACCACCTACTTATCTACGAACATTTGTAATAGTTTCAGCTTACCACTATTTGGAAACTAATTTTTTATTATGTACGTATAGTTTTGCCGTTCATCTGTTTTTGAATGTACTATCGAACAAGTCGCCGCTCGACCAGGCATACGATGAATATCGCCTACCAACGACTACTACTCATGTATAAATACGTAGTTCAAGCATGCTGTTAGTGCGACCACGTGTGCGTTAAAAAGTCAACTCATACTGTGTACCTACATTGTAACAGACCACTTACCTGATAGAGTAGTAGTATAGAAATATATTGTAACTACAATTTACAAAAACGTTGGTACGTATGGTAGATAAAACTATTAACTATTTTTGACACATACCTATACGATTTCTGAGCATAGTCGATATTAAAAATCATAAACATTATATGTTTCTCTGGGCAAATTTATTATATTTGCGACATTTCCATAGAAACAGAAGTCAAAAGTAGATAACTCCTTATATCCCGTTTACACTCTCGCCTCATCTCAATTCTTGCCAGGGATAGCGAACCAATGGCACGCGTAGGTACCATTAGTGAACATTCTTATAGAAAAAATATTGTGTGTAAAGGTTCGCCATTGCTGCAAGCGAGCCGCGAGACGAAGTGCAAAAGCCAGTTTCCGTCTCGCTTGTCGCGGGAGTGTAAACTGCTATTACAGGCCTACAATGACTTGTGGCTCGTGGTTATATCGTAATAAATAACATAGGTTGATTGGTAGTTTCGACTCGCTAATACCAACTGCTCATACTTCATGCCATGGTAATGTTACCTTAGTGTCACAAGATCTGTAAGAAGCACAACTAAAAGTTTTAAAGGTCCCGCTGGAGGTTTAGTTGGAGTCGAGTCAATGTAATCCGCAAAGAGCGAAGACCAATTATTATTATTTTAGGTTTATGTGGTCTGCTCTTCCTACGCGCATATTATTATTATTACTTGCGATTAGCTGAATGATTAGCTGAATGCAACGTTTCCAATAACATTTATTATTATTAAATGTTATGTTTAAACAATTGTATGTTAATCTTATTGTCAAAAATAAACTAATTGGTTTTGAACACTTGTTTAGTCCATTTCTTTTTCATCCACATAGTATCAATTACACCAATGCGTTAGACCTCCGCTTCGAACCTTGCGTCAGCAGGGCGTGGGTGGCAACGCAGATGTACATTGCTGAAACCAGCGGATCAGGCAGGGTAAATGCCATTCCGCTTAGAAGCGAACGAGACAGCTGGGAATATTTTTTGCTCGAACATTGCAGACTGATCTGTATTAATGAAAGATAGCCTTGGCTTTGAAAATGAATCGGCAGTAAACGCCCTCCTGCCGCACGCAGATGCGGATTTTATCGACTACTTAATGGAATTTAGTTAAAAATGTTTTAATTATGTATATTTGAAATGTAAGTAAGTACATAACTTCTTATGTCGGTATTTATTGTGTGACGCAGTGAATGTACGGTTGTTCTGGACATTAAAAATGTACCTATAATGAATGTGTGTTTTTGTGTATGTGTGTTCCCCATTTTGTTCATCATCGTCAGCAGTAGTAGCGTCAGCATCATACGCAAAGCCACAGCTGGAAAATTTGGGGTTTATTCAAAAATTTTAATTAGGTATAAAATAAAACGTTATGTAAATATAATATTTTTTCTATAATTTGGATAATTCTGAACAACAAATGGCACCACATCTATATCTGACATTGAGGAAACAGTATAGGTACTTATACTAATATTATAATTATCGGATACCAATGTGACATAGATACTTATAGTTTGATATTAGACTCTTAACATTTATGATTTACAAAACATCTCGATATAAAAATAAAGGAGAGTTTAGACATTATACCTAATATGAGATACAAAAATAATTAGTTAATATGCCTAACATTAATTTACAAAATAATTCTAGCAGTTTGCACTCCATGCAGCTAGTATACTATTGAAATCATTAGAGGTATTAATTGAAATAGGTAGAAAATAATTACCCGCTAGATGGGGCTGCAAAAATATTTTCTCTTTCAACACAATATGTAGATGTGTTATAGGTATGTAAAAATATCATATAACAAACAGCTGTTGTATTTGTCATTAAACAAGAATTTTGACTCGTAACTATAGTGTTTCATCATAGTTTCTGGTGTAACTAGGAAGTACTATCACTTTTGTGATAATAAACCGTACTTAAAGCAAAAGTACTTAGTACTAGGACATTATTAAATATAAGGCAATATACATAATCATATTGCACTCCTTATAAGCTATAACATATTTATAAACTTTTTGAAACATAACGTTTTAAGCAATTTTATTACTAATGACAAATAATGTTATAACTCTTATGTATTTGAAAAATCAAATTATAATATTATAAAGAAATGGAAACAAAAATATATTATGTTGTCAACATAATATGACAACTATAATAATTTGTAACAAAAAAACGACCTCTAACAGTAAACAGATTTTCTGTTAAACATGGGTGACCCTGGAAATATTATTACAAACAAGGAAAGTGTTATTATCTTCTTTGAATTAATATTTATCAAAATCGGTTCACAAACTATGAGAAGTTACCCACAAAAAACATATTACATAAATAACCCTCCGCTGTCGGGCAAAATAGCATAATATTATATTCTACGGTCAAATTGAGAAACCTCCCATTTTAAAGTCGGTCTAAAACATGTTTATGTATTTACATCACATTCTGAAAGAACAATGATAAAAGTATACAAGCCACACGGCTACATTTACTTAGCAGTGGCAAAATATCGAATAACCTGACCGAAACTATGCAACATGATGTTTTTCATGACAATATCATCCAATTGTTCTCATTCTATTTTGGGCTTATACTACAAAATAGTTTGTTACATTACATAAATTTTTATTTACAAAAATACAAACACCATTTAGATTCATTTTACGGTACTTATTGAAAAAATACAAAAATATATATTATGTTACAAAATAGTATCTTAAGAATGTACATGGAAAACACAATATTGGTATGGCTATTATAAATAAAAATATACAAATTATTACAATAGATAATGTTCCGAAGTATAGAGATTCATCTTTTAATTGCATTTCAAAGAGCTCATAGTTCCAAACATGGATCTAATTCATCTACTAGGCCCCATCTACGAAACACCCAGTCGCAATAATTTCTAATCTAAAAGGCACCGAAAACATATTTCTTATATCCTTTCAATAAACAAACTTTCAAAAAATGAAAAATCGTTATTGCAATTTTACCTACCTACTTACTCCTTATTCCAAGTACCTATAGAAATAGATTCAGTTACCTTCAATTACTTAAGTGTTGTTGCTACTACGGTTGTACTACGGTACGGAATATTATGTACCTACCTACGTCAAAAACATTGCCATCATGCCTAATATTTATTGCTTTTTTTAATTGAATGTTTTTTTATAAATCACACATAAAATGATGTTTCTACTAGTGGTGACTGTCAAATTGCAGACTTTAAATTTGAAAAGAGAACATCAAAATCTTTAAACTAATTTTTTTTAATTCCCGATAAGTTTTAGAAGAATTTATTCAGCTTTTAAATTAAAACCAGTTAAAGTTTTTTTAACATCAGTCCAAATGTAGGTAACAACCATATATCCTGTCACATGGTAAGACTGTAGACCTATTGTTCCTAATAACATCAAAATATAACATCTAGATAAGTTTGAATTATTGCTTAGAACTTTATATTTAGGTACTTTTAGCATTTTTATGATATAATTTTATGATATATTATATGCCAGTTATTTGGCTACATCAATATTTTTTAATCACCTAATTACGTATTTCGTATACGCACTACACAAATTTCATATTATCGATCAAAACTGAAGTCATAAGATTGACGTGATACAGAACTTGTATGTACGTACTTGAATGACAAGAGTAAAACCCCAGATCAAAACTTTATCACTAGTTGTGGACCTAACATAGATTAAAATAATATGTTATAAGAATAACATATTTTTTATTATTTTTCTTATTTGAAAAATATATAATCATTTCTTAGCATTAAAATATTTTAGTAATTGTATAAAGTTTCAATTAAAAGTGAATAAGTGTTTACTTTCTTTGAAGTTGTTCAAATATGGAAAATCAATTATATATAGACGTCGACGTCATAATATAACGTAGTCACTGTCACACAATGTCTTGGAATAGTAATAGTAAATATTTTAGTACTTAATAAAATATTATAGTACACATAGCAGGATTCACTCTAAAGTAGAAGTGATAAATTGATTTCTGTAACTAACCTAGTAAGAATTATAAAAATAATTTCCATTTTCGCCTAGAACACAGCACACACTTATAGTGCTTACTTCACACATCTCACTTATCATAACAGTAATTTTATCACAAACTCTCATCATCACAACACGTAGATACTTTTTCGGTCAACACAATATCTTAGGTGTAAGTATAACTTATATCAGTATAATCAAGGTATGTATCAACATAACACGGTAATATTGTAGGTATGTGCACACATACTATGCACGATTCACAAAATACTGAGGCTAAGAACTCACGGCGCGTTTTTCCTCCGCGCCCGCCGCGATCGTGGGCCCGCAGCCTTTGTAGAATAATACAGATATCCATATAAAAAATTAAATCAAAACTCACGACGCGTTTTTCGCCCGCAAGGCTTGCGGTTTTTTGCGGTAGTAAAATCGTGCGAGCCGCGCGTCACGTCACCCGCAGCATTGGCGGTTTGCGCCCGCAAGCTCTGTGATAGTTTAGCTGGCAAGTTGTATAGAAATCTAACACAACCGCCCGTTTTGCGGTTTTCGCCCGCCAAGCTTGCGGGCGAAAACCGTGATCGCGGCGACTGCGAGCCCGCGCTAATCTGCGATCACGTGAGTTTTGAAAAAAAATCGCAGAGTTGAGACCGCGGCGGGCGCGGGTAAAAACCGCGACGTGATTTCTTAGCGTAAACAGGACAGTTTAAAGTCAAGTACACAGTAGTGTGGCTTAAAGATCAGAGAAGATCGACCACTCGACTGAGCTATGGTTTAAATAAACCGAACAATGTGACCGTATAGTGGGGCGGGGCGTTCATGTAGCGCTCGCGTTGGCCTCCGCATCGGGTCCGTCGTGGTATTCGTGGAAGCAGGGCACGATGCATAAGTTGGTGCGGCATTCGGGGCAATGGTATTGCGTCTTACGGCGCAGTATCCTGCCGCATTCGTCCACCGTGTTCCAGCAAAAGTTGCAGCTGAGGGGCGGGCCGGACCTGACCGCGGGGGTATGGCTAGCTCGCTGCGTGTGGGGCGTGTCCGAGTCTACGCTGGCGCTCGTCGCTGTGGACGTTTGCGATCGCGGCTGCCCGGCCGCGTCCACTACGGCGAACGCGCGGATCAATAGCGAACCTACCGACTGTTCTGCCTTTATGCGACGACTCTGTGCCACTTGAGTCTGAAAATACAAAGCATAATATATTTTATTATTTACAGGCATATAAATATTACACATTATAATATTTGTATCTACATAGTTATTATGTAAAAATGAGGTAGCAAGGATTGACAGTAATAAGTAATAACCAACCACAAAAAACCCCTTGATATACATAATCAAAGGCATCCCTTTGATTATATCACTTGACACAATCGAAATCTGTGTTGGACCTGCAACGAATTTAGTCAGAAGGTATGTAAGGAGTATAAAGTAATAGAATCTATACTAATATTATAAAGCGGAAGAGTTTATTTAAACGCGCTAATCTCAGG
>DWAK01000374.1:0-11117 GCA_018230145.1 Lepidochrysops patricia
ATAGTGGCGAGGTTGATCCAGTGTGTGTTCACATAGGGCTGATTTGTTGTTTCTACGATGTTTGATATCAGCGATGTGTTCTTTAACGCAGGTTTTTATTGGTCTTTTAGTTTGCCCTATGTAGGAGAGACCTTTATTTGCAATGAGTAATATTCGCGTAAACCAAAGAAATCAATATTAAGGACTGTAGTCACAAACTCCGAAAAAGGAACTATGGAAAGAAAGAACTTTATTAAAAAATGGCAGCTCGTTATTTCTGTGAATATAAAAAAAATACTTACTGTTTAAAATTGTTATGGTCATAAACAAAAACAAAGTGTAATAAAGAAAAAAAGCATGTAGGAAAATAATTTGTATTAAATAAAAAATAACATCTAAATACACAATAAACAGGTTTTTAAAAATAAGAGGTGGTAAACAAATTCCCGAAGACTCTCCCGATGGCACTCCAAACTAGACCCTAACAGAGTATTATTAGGTTCGAAAATTGAAAATACAACACTGTTATACATATTGTCACGTAACTTTAACGCTCACAGAATTTATGTGCAGAATTAAAAAAATTGGGGGACTAACTTTTCACTTCTGCGCATATTTCTCAGCGCTAAAGTTGCTAACTTTAACTACACTAACTCTATTTACATTAATATCGTTGTAGTATAAATCACATTAAATACAAAATTCAGAAAACTTAATTCGTAATAAAACGTTCTACATATTGTAGTAATTTACAAAACTTAGCTTTGCCAAACTTACGCTATATTTACAACTCTTCTTGTCAAATAACTGCTAATTACAATAATTACTTGGCATTAAATACACTACAACGATCTTCTGGCATCTGGGTGGAGGCGTGAATGCACGTATTGGCAGTCAATATTGGTGAGTGTGGCAATTTTAGATGCAACTGCCAATCTGTGTCATTTGTTTCGATTATGGGGCTACGTACCATAATATTGTTGTAGGTCTATAATACTACTATAATATATTATTTACTCTTTAACGGTCTTACTACAAAATATTTAAAAACTTAAGTTGTATAATTATTGTTTAGAAAAAACGAGACTACATAATGCTGTCTAAGTCATGTTTTGGGGATAAAGCAGTTTGAACAATGCCTAAGCTGTTTAGACATTGTTTAGGTAAACATTTTGTAGTAAGACCGTTATTGTTTCGTTATAAACTTGTATACTGTAAACTGATAGGTATTATATTATTAACATAATATTATTAAGAGGTACCGTCATAATAAGTAACAACACCATTGCCAAGAGCAAAGTCTTTGGCGCAATAAAGCTACCGTCTCAACAATAATTATCACCAACAATCAGTCCACATTTTCATCGAAACCTATTATAATATGTTCACATTTTAATTGAAGTCCTGACTGAGGCCTTTGGTCAATTACAATGACAAAGTTCGCTAACGAAATGAATTGGGTTTGACTTAGGCATCGTGAATTAGACTATCTTCAAATTCCATACCTTTCCTAGCAAATTTCTCCGTTTTAATTAAAACAAACCTCTTGACGTATAAGGCAATAAAATTATCGCTATAATGGTCTGGCGAACAACAACCTCTCGCTCCCCTGCCTCCTCATCATCTCTGCCGCCGCCGGCGTCGCCACAAACACAGTGGGCTGCCCCGATATCTCCACGAAGTTGCCTCTCTTCCGATGCTTGGAGCTCGATCTCCGATCCAGCCTCGAATCAAACACGTCTTCTACCTCGCTGTGATCGTAATCTATCGTCGGTTCGTTCATTTCTTTCCGCCTGTAGTTCTTTTTCCCGTTCAGAAAGTAGGACTGTGACACGTTAGGTGTCGAGATGTGTTTGGATAGTCTCCCCCCGGAGCCGATTCTTTCGAAGGATGGGAAGTGCCTCTGGATGTTCTCGGAGAAGGACTGCCGCCGGTGACTGAACCGTCTGTTCGTAAAGGGCTGGTTGTTGAACGACGCCCGTCTGATGAACTTTTGTTCTTGATCTACGCGTATCTTTTTCTTTGACTTGAGTGAGTCCTCGTAGCTGCACCTAAAATTTATTACATCTAACATCAGTAAATATATTTTACAATTTTTCATCTTTTTCTAAAATATGGTGGAAGCCGTGCGCGACACGTCGGTTCTTCTAGCCGAAGGATCATTCCTCCAATTAATTGTTATATAACCATTATACATAAATATAGAGAATAGGCGAATTCCCATTTATATGGAATTTAAAAGGCTTTGCTTTATGCAGACTATGTTTATCAACCTCTAAAGCCTAAACAAATAATATAGCCAATTTCACTTTCGTAATATAAAGCACTCACTTGAATTTTTATTGAAAGATAAACAAAAAATTCTTATATTTTGAACATAGCCTTTTCATTTTAGACTTAGAGTATTTGTTTCAGTTGTATCCATATCGTGAAAACATATAATATTATTAAATAATTGATACCATTCAGATAGAATATAAAAATGAGATTTCTTATGACCATAATCATCTTTAGACTCACCCGCTACTCTCCTCGGAAGTATGTGCGCTGGACTGTCCGCAGGCGCAGCGCGCTGCCTCGGCGATGCCCGAGTCCTGCCCACTGGAATTCACGGACGTTATTGACGTGTCTTGACCCCTCCTATGTGAATACGTGTATGAGTGTGTGGCAGTCAGCTAGCTGCTGTGTGTTAGTAGGTTGCATGCTGGTTAGAATTCTTAAATTTAAATATATTTTAAGATAATTTCGAGATTTTCGCAGAATAATTCTGTTGAGTTCATTGAATGACTATTTACTTAGTTTTTTTACGAAAGCGGGTTTGTATAACTCATACTTTTATTTTTATTGTTGGTTTGCTTAATATTTTTTATTTACTATACACGAATCTCACCTTTTCTGCAGAGGTCGTTGGTTAAATTTGATGCACATTCGCTCATGTTTCTCCGACGCATTGATGTCAGCGAATTGACTCTTAATGCATTTCTGGTGTGCTTTTCCGAATTCTTCGATCGTGTTACCATGGGGGCAAGTATTCTTCAGCGTGCTCGTGTTTATAACGTCTATATATGAGTCCGCCTCGCTGTAGGACTGATTCAGTTCCTGACACTGGTTGCTTCCCGACGGAAAGAGACCTCCATATTTAGTAAGGTGCTCAGTGGAGAAAGCATTAAGACGTTGTTGGGAAAATGGTTTGTGATGATGTCTGTTAGAAAAATATAGTAGAAGAGTCAGTCAGAGATAAATTTGTTAATTCTCGATAATAATAATGTTATAGTGAGAGTAAAAGATATAAAAATACATAATACATAATATAGATATAGTTCAAATTTAACGGAAATAAAGAGGTTTTTAGCAATAAGACAAAAGTAGCAGCTACGAATATTTACATTAAGATAGCTATTTTAAGAGAAGACGTAATGATTTGCATGCTTTCTTTTGGGATGGTGATGATGTCTGAAAGGCGTAAGAAAAATGTCGCT
Organism: Lepidochrysops patricia; assembly: GCA_018230145.1. Lineage (NCBI taxonomy): Eukaryota > Metazoa > Arthropoda > Insecta > Lepidoptera > Lycaenidae > Lepidochrysops > Lepidochrysops patricia. The sequence continues at coordinate 3,459 of DWAK01000374.1, forward strand.
TATTGAAAGCGTAAATAATTAGAAAATAGTGGAGAATAGGACGCAAGAGAGATAATATCGTAGACCTAACGACAGACCTGTCTGTGGGCACAAGTGTACCTATAATTGATCGTCACGAGGCCCCTAAGTGTATGGCCGCGGATAGTGTTCTTATTAGTAACAATCACGTGGTAATGTCATTACATTTTAATTTAAAAAAGTGTAATTATATAAGAAATAATGAATCATCGACGAAACGCAAGAATATGTTTATGATCAAAATGGAAATAATTGTGGGTATATTTACCTTCTTGTCCTCCTAACGCACAATATACATATTGCTGTGGTACAAGCTCCAATGAAAACGAGACAACCAAGGGCAACAATACTTATTTCTATCGTACTTAATGATTGTCCACTTCGCGCTTGCACCATGGCAGTGTCGCCAACTTCCAACACTTTGAATCCTACTAGGTCTTGACGAAGAGCCAACTCACGTTTCGTTAACGACCTTTAAAATAAAATATTGTTCAACATACACGACTCGAGTATTTAAAATATGAAACTTCTTTTTACCCGTACAATACTCACTTCTGAAGAGTTTCCATATCAATAATTGCATTAGATATTTGGTCAACTGCGTAAATGTACAAATCAGTGCTGTGAACAGCAAAAGGTGTGAATAAAGTAATGTTGCAATAACAAAAAAAATATATGGCATTAATAATATAAAACTTACGCATATCCATCCATGGTAGACTTAGAGCTAGATTCTATTCGCCTCACGCGGATATCAAACCCAGTTGCATTAGAGAGATACCGAGTAATATTATCTAACTCCTTTTCTACTTCTGTAGGCTTAGCTCCGAGGACTATTATTAATTGTTTGTTTTCATCTAATACATAAACCTGTAAGATAATAATTTTTATGTTGATAGTGCGCCATTTTACTAAATTCTTCAATCATACTTTGAATAACATACAAAAACATTTGCAATTGCAGAACGACCATCGTCGGCACCGCGACGATCTGTAGCTTTCACATCAAATCCAATAACGCGGCCGGCATCCTTCGTAAATGTGCCCGAAGCGCGAACACGCCCACTTACCGAATCTACGGTAAATCTAGAACTTTCAGTATTGATCACTTGATATCTAATGTCAGCGTTAATACCCACGTCTGCATCGGTAGCCTAAAATATACAAACACATTAATTAGTAGACACAAAAGACTTTAATCATAAATGACATGTGAAAAGATTTCCCACCTGCAGTTGAATCACTTCATATCCATATGATGCCGTAGTCGGAATGGCCGTAACCATAGGACGTCCACCATTGACGAATTTGGGAGCATTATCATTGATATCTTTAATTCTTACTACGATTTTAACATCGAACTTAGTCATCCCTTCCAGAACCTCATCCGCAACTGGATAAATCATATGGGGTAGTTCTCTACTTACTTTTTGTCGCTCTGCCCTGACAATAATTTCGTAAATATCTTTTGCTTCGCGGTCGGGACTCTTTATTAAATACAGAGTACCGTTTCTGGGGTCTACAACAAAGGTTCTCTTAATGTCTGTATCGTTTTCGTTGAGAATAAAATACCGCATTTTATTATTCTCGTAATACTCTGTAAGGTTTAGGGTCAAAAGCTCTACTGGCGTGTGGACGTTTTCGTCAATTTCCAATTCATAGTATCGTGATATGAAAACAGGTTTATCGTAAACTTCTATTTCATCTGGAACATCCTTCACTATTAACATAACTATTGCGGTCGAACTTAAGCTAGGTGATCCTAAATCGGAAGCCACTACTGTAATGTTATGTATTTTTTGACTTTCGTAGTCCAGTCTGCCTGTTGTCGTTAGAATGCCTTCTTTAGAGTCAATATTAAATAAGTTGGGCTGATTTTTTCTCTGTGGTAAACTATATAGTATTAATCCGTTACCGTTTCCAATGAAATCACTATCGTTTGCATAAACTCTAGTCACCGTTGTACCGATTGGAGCATTTTCATCTAAGGTGGTTTTATAAATGGGAATCATCATAACCGACTCAAAATTATGATTTAGCAATTCATCAGCTTCCGGATGTTTCCACACGAGTACTTCATCGTAGGCAAAAAAATTGGGTGCGTTGTCATTAACATCCAATACCTCCACTTCCACACTCACTGAGGAAGATAACTTTTTATCCTGTCCATTATCTTTGGCCACTATGGTTACAATATATTTGTCTTCTTTTTCTCTATCAAGGACTCCGTTAACGCTAAAAACTCCGCTTAACGGGGAAATTTCAAAAGGCATATCTTTACCGGCCGGTAGTATATGATACGTCAAGTTAGCATTATGACCGAAATCTGCATCCGTTGCATCTACTTTACCTAGCACTCTTCTATTGTATTGAGCTTCTTCGACGTTAAAACTGTACCATGATTTTTTGAACATTGGGAAATGGTCATTGACATCTTTTATAAATATTCTCAGAACGATATGATCACTCAGATTGCCTCCATCTACTACTGATATATTAAGGCGAAATTCAGATTCAGGTGGCAACGTTCTAGCTGCTATAATGTGACCATATTTTTCATTAATTACAAAATATCTTTTAACTTGTAAGGCATTGGCAGGAAGAGCATACGGTGGTGTAAATATTTCTGATACAAATTCGTACCTAAGTTGACCATTTATACCGACATCTAAATCCAAAGCACTTAATTTTAAAACTGTGGTACCAATAGCAATATTTTCTGGAACAATAAATAATGGTACATCTGCAGTCACAGAAAATTTAATTATAGGTTTTGCCTTCACCTTTATAAGTTTTCCCGAAGAGTTACTAATGGTTTCCTTATAAACAGTTATGGTACTTTTGTCGTCATTTTCTGAAAATTCAATATTTTCCCCAAGAGGTATAACGATTTCATGGAACTTGGGGGCATTATCATTTTCATCTAAAACACTAATCAGAAGCTGTGATTCTGATTTTAGGTTTCCATTATCTTGAGCTACAATTTTTAATGAATAAGAATCTTTTTTTTCGCGGTCTAAATTACTTCCCAAAAAAGATACAACTCCTGTTTCTTCATCTACATCGAATAGTTCGTTTCCATCACCATATAATTTGTAGGAAAATATAGCATTTTCATTAATGTCGGCGTCTTTTGTCGTTATTCTATTATTAATTTTAACTTCGGTTCCTCTTAGTGCATTTTCATTTATCACACCTTCGTAGGCAGGATATTCGAACACAGGAGGATTATCGTTATCATCATCCACATGTATCGTGATTTGATATAGACCCGCGCCTGATATTATTCCTTTGCTAAATTCAGCGATTACAGTTAACTGGTACGTTGACTTTCGTTCTCTATCCAATGCTTTCTGAGCAAATATAGTTCCATCTTGTCCTGAAAATCAAATTGATCATACTTAATAATTATTATTATTTTAACAATGTTTTAAACTAAAAATCAAATAATACTACCATAACAAGTGCTTACCAATTGCAATTTCATTTGATACGTCTTGCTGGTTTGCAATAATAAATCGAAAATTTTGCGTGTTATTGATAGAGAGCGAAGTCATATTCATATTGAATATTTGACCGATTGTAGCACCAGCTACGTTTTCTTTAACATGAAACACTAATGGAGCATGTTTTCCTCTGAAAATAAAAACTAATTCATAGAGACGACTAAATATGTCTACATAATAAGCTGTAAAAATCAAATAATTACCTACTTCAAGAAAATTCCCCTTTCGTCATTAACGTTGACCACGTGTACAGTTGCGTTGGTTGTTAATGTTATATTTTGTTTCTCTTGTAGGGCAACTGCTTCGAAGTCATACAGGGGTCGCTCAAATTTATCCAATGCATCTATTACAGTGATGACACCCGATCTTTCTTCAACAGCAAATGGTACTAGAAGGACATAAAAGCAAATCATTATAAATGCTTATCAAATTATTACTAAAGCAAAATAAGGTAATAAAGAAATTAATGCAAACCTCCTTCCTCGTATCCATGTAGTAAGTCGTAAGTGACGTCCGTTTTTTCCATGGCATCATTGACTTTTATTTGTCCCACGCTAGTGCCGATGCCAACATTAGATCCCACCCAGAATTCGTACGGCGCACCTATAAAGTCAGGTCTGTCTGACCTGGAACCTATCGTTTCAATAAATATATTTATGTATTTATTAGAAATAATTGAGCCTGATAATATAAATTGGTACTTAATAAAATTATATTTACCTTTTGAACCAAATACGTCAATAGTAACCACGGCTAGAGAATATCTGCGTTCGCTTGGGTTCGTCGGCTGATCTGAAGCTTCTATGAATAATGCATGTCTTCCTTCAATTATCGGGGATTCTGCTAATGTTATAATACCAGTCTTCACGTCTACTTGGAAAGGAGATGTGATTGTTAAATTGGACGTTCTTTGCAGATCGTACAAAACGAGACCATTCCTTCCTAAGTCTGGATCAACAGCTTTAACTTTTCCGATTTCTGTGCCAACTTTTGCATTTGATTTCACGGCGAATTCGTATAAATTGCTAGGAACAAATATCGGATTGTTATCATTAGCATCGAGCAACGTTACTTCAACAGTAACAAAAGACATGAGCTGATTATCGTCCTCAAAGTACTCGATGTTTTCTCTATTACTTCCAATTTTGTCCGGAAAAACATAGGTAGTTTTATCCTTCATATTTTGTACATTGGACGTCGGATTACGTCGTAGTTTCGATAATCGCTGCTTGTCCAGAAAAGTGCCAACAATACTCGGTTTCTTTTCATTTGCATACACTTTCATCCGTAGTGATGAATGTTGTTCTCTGTCTAATTCCGACTGAAAGAAGAAATAATGAATATTATATTTAATAACGTTAAATTGGCTTCAACAAAATTAAACACTGTTCCGTAATCGGTTTGGAGCTATTATAGAAAAAATAACTTTACCTGATTTCTAACTGTAAGCCAGCCAGTTCTAGGATCAATAGAGAAGGCACCTTTAGCGTCGCTCAACTGGTACGTGAATTCGCCATTTTCACCTTGATCCTTATCGGTTGCCATCACTTGCAATACACTGAAACCTGAAATATCAAAATGTCTTAAACTTTTTATAGTTCTGCCGAAATTAACTAAAGCTTTTGATCAATTATTACCGTTAGGTAAATTCTCTACAATACTAATGTTGTAGAAGTCCACTTCAAATTCTGGAAGGTTATCATTTAAATCCATCACTTCGACTTCGATTCGGGCGAGTGCAGTTTTCAGTGGATTGTCTACCTGCGACGCTTGGACTTGTAGCACGTAGGAGTTTCCTGAAATGATATTTCAAGTTATTTTATTCTTTAGGATTTAAGAGACCAGCAACGAAAGTCGCAACACCAGAGGAGACGTTATACTCGGAGATATAAAACCTAACCCATTTGCATCCATTTCATTATTTTTGTGAAATCGACCAAGACACTAGGCCTTGGTCAATTTCACAAAAATAAATACCTGGTAACGTCGGCTCCACGTCCAGGTCAATCTCCTTCTCTAGGAAGAGGCTGCCGTTGAGCGCGCTCAGCAGGAACAGCCGACGCTCGTTGCCGGAGATGAGCTCGTAGCGCACCGGCGCCGCCACGCCCGCGTCCTGGTCGAACGCGCGCACCGGCTGCTCGAATACCAGCTCCTGGTGGATCCTCTTACCCTGGAGAAATCAATTTCTTAATATGAATAAGAATGAATATTTTATTCTTGATTAAAAATATATTGATTGATTAGTCTACAAAGTTTGTCTATAGATGGCGCTTGTCATTCCAAAATATGTATATTAATAATAATTGATGCCATTTTATGCAAATAAATAAACGATGAACCTCTTATAATAATTATTATAATATTTACCACGAGCGGGTAGAACTCCGGTATCCTGGTGCGGTAGACATCTCGCGTGAACTTGGGCGGCAGGTCGTCGCTGTCCTGCACCATGATGTGCACAGTCGCGTTGGTACTGCGCGGGGGAGAACCGCGGTCCTGGAATATACATGTCATTCATTACTAATACAATATTACGTCTAACGTGATTTATTAAGAAAGGACATCTAATAGTGTGGAATTTATTGGTCATTAATTGATGTAAGTATAATATAAGTGGAGAAATCTAAGCAAACTAAAATTTTACGATTTTATCATTTCTTTCTGATAAATCATGTCTCTTCAAGCCAATAACTTGTTTCTTAGAACTTCAAGGATAATATTACTAGACTCTCAATACCAGACCATCTAGACCACACTCACAGAAGCTGTGACGGTGAGGAAGAACTCCTTGTCCCCGCTGTCATAGTCCAGCGGCCTGGCCAGTACGAGCGCGGGCTTGTGCGAGCTCTCCAGCGCAAACCGGCCATTCTCGTTGCCGGAGCTGATGCTGTACTGCACGTCGGAGTTGGGCGTGTTTGGCTTGTCGCGGTCCACCGCGCGGATGCCCTTGAAGATCGTCAGGCCTGGTAAGCACGATTATTGAATTACCAAAAAAGGATTCTACAAATGCTGAATATTGTTATACAATCGGAGAGGCAGTTTAATTCATAGTATGGCTATAACGGTGATGTCACATACAGTCGCTCCCGCACCGATTCGATTTGACGCGTGCAGAGTGACCAGCATCCACTGACACGTTGTAACTTATGCTTATTCTACTAACTAAATTATAATAATTCACTTTTTGTACTTTGTAAGAATATATCGATAACCTTCTTCACGCGAAACACATTTTAATGAAATTTGATATGGTATTAATTTAAGTACTCGACAAAATTATGATTTAGCTTATGAGCTAAATTTATCCCGAAATACAGTATTTCCCTTGAGATTTTCTATTTACGCAGGCGGCACGGGTAAATATTATAAATCTTCTCCATTTCAAGTCATATTACAAGGCAGCCCACCTAACGAGCGTGCAGCCCACGCGCTTGTAAAAGATACGTTAACTGCCTTAACGACGCGTTATATTATACTGCTATAATATTATTATATGCAGTTATAAGTCTCCCGCAACACACGTCTTTTCCGATTTCAAGTTTGTATTCTACTGTGTTAAATTGATGATAAGTGGCAGTTGTGTTAGCTTAGTTACCTAGTATATCTACAAGTATTTATATTTTTTTCATGACATGAAATACGTGAAATGCATACTTTTGCACTATATAGTTTAGTCTATAAAACTTATGTTAAGTACCTATAAGGTTATGAGTTATGACTTGTGGTTCCAACTATCTCGACGCGACACAACAGACCAAATTGATATAGATGTTTTTGTCGTAAGACAGTCGACTTAGTACATTTTTGTATCAGTGTTCGCCTTGAAAGGATGTTTCTGTTTTTTTAATGGCATCGGATGACACTCACCGGTGGGTGTGAGCTCGTCCACGGCGACGCGGTACGGCACGTCGAGGAACTGCGGCGCGTTGTCGTTCACGTCCTCCACGTACACAGTCACGGACAGGTACGCCGACACCTGCTGTCACACATGCTAAAGTTACATCACACATAAAACACGTACGGTTAAAAATAAGACCGAAAAATTTTAGCGCGTACTGACGCAGTCTTTACTTTATCAACAACTAGCTTTTGCCCGCGACTTCGTCCGCGCGGAATAATTTCTTTTGGAAAACGC
>DWAK01000375.1:0-11110 GCA_018230145.1 Lepidochrysops patricia
CAGCATTTCTAGGGGGAATTTTAAAAGGCCGGCAACGCACCTGCAGCTCTCCTAGCGTTGCAAGAGTCCATGGGCGATGGCAGTTGTTTTCCATCAGGTGACCCATATTCAGTAATGAATACTTGTTTGCCACCTTATTTTATAAAATAAAAAATACTCACTTATACTCATCATAAAAGGCCACCTTCTCATCTGGATTACTAAGTTGTTTAGATTCTATTAATTTTTGGTAATACATCACATTTTCTGGATTCCGTTTGATTAAATCCTCATACACTGCTTCTGCTTCTTTATATCTGAAAAAAGAGAGAAAATGCCCATATAAAACACTTAATGTAAGTAACAAACTCAAAAATTTTAATCTTAATATTGAAATGGTTTAAGACAGCATAAATTTTAAAAGTATCAAAAAACAATATCTGAAATGTTTTGATGCTACTATTTACTTCAAAAGTTTTGGGAAATAAGCATGATGAATGTTGTTTAAGAAAATTAAATAAAACACATAATAAGCAGTCAAATGGCATGAAGCAATACAAAATTTCCAATCTGTTAAATCCAATAATTGGATTTTCTTTGTTGAACTTAGACAGTTGTGACAAACTTAACTTTTTTCTGTGGACAAATGATGTTTGTGTACCTGTATTTAGTAGTTCTCAATTGTTAAATTTTACATAAAGAAGTGAAATTAATTGGGATGTTTGTAAAGAGTTGCTTTTGACTTATTTGTTTCTATGAGAAACTTTTAGCCCTGTTACTTTCACAGTATACTCTACACAAGAGACATTTATGTACCCTTATTATTTTGGAATTTCGGCTCACCTTTTTAATTTTAAATAGTATTCCCCAGAGGTTTCTTTTACAGCCAGCTTATCTAGAATTTGCGTCTGGAACTTGTGGAGGTGTTGCAGGGCCCTATCATATTGTTCCGATTCGGCCAATACCATATTTTGGTACAGCAACAGTTCCGAGTGCTCGTAATCATATGGTCCCTTCATTTGATTGGTTCTAAATGCATCTAGAATGCTGTTAGCCATTTCATAGTCACCAAGCAGATGGTAGCTCATAGCAAACCCAATCCATGATGCTCTTTGTGTAGGTCTTAGCATAAATAATTGATACCTTGTGTCCTGAAAAAGAACAGTTTAATAAAAATCACTGTAATTGACAAGACATCAATTGAATTTCAAGAATAAATTTTGCAAAGCAAACAACCATAATTTTATCAATAATTTTAAGATACTATTTATATTTATTGATATTTAACTATTTATTTATTTAAGTATTGAAAAATACACTAACAGTACATCCATTGCAACTATAAGTTATTTAAAAATTATGGTAAATATAACACTTACTTTGTATCCTTCAAGATCTCTCATTTGGATTTGCAGCAAAGAGAGATCACGTAATATTTGAATGTTCTCCTTCTCCCACTTGAGAGCATTTCTGTAACACTTGATTGCTTCATCATACTTTTTATCTGAACGCTGCAAAAGACCATACACATGCCAACACACGGGCGACTTCAAGTCATTCCGTAGACCACGGCGCACATACTCATATGCCTCATCCTTGCGTCCCAAGCAATTCAGTGTCAAACCTTTCATAGCCAATGTTTCTGAAAAATAAATAGTAACATCTTTATAATTTGCCTGTAATAAATATTGGGAATCACTTCTAACACGTACATTTTTCACGATAGTAGCAGATTGATATTGCTCTCACTTGTTTAATTTATTTCACAGAAAAGAATGAAGCTTACCTCCATGTTCTGCAAATTTTGGGTTGGACAATATTTGCTTCGCGAATTTTAGTCCATTTTTATATTGTTTATGTTCATAACAACGCTGAAAATTTAATTATATTAAGTACCTATATAATATGTTAACCTCTATCAGTTAGATGATGCATTTACAATGCTGTGCCATAACAAAATAAGTAATGTTAGACACCGATAAGAATCAGAGGAATATAATGCACGTAAAGATATTGCTTGAAGAATTTATTAAATATTACGTAAATTGCAATATTTATGTTCATTTATAGCGGCAAATAATTAAAGCAATTTTGGGAAAAATGACAAGCAACTTGAAACCGAAATGTATGTTTACAATGACACTTACCAATATTCTTTTGAAGAGAGCGTTTTCTTTCGGTGGCAATGGATTGCTTGGTGGCATTTTAGCAGAAGAACACAATTTTTCACTTTGTTAATTCAATAATTTATTGAAAATTTTACTAAAAACCTCGTGGCTATAATCCAAAGAAGTCGATGAAGGATTTCATCTATGGACAGTGGGGTCACGTGACCTACAACAAATTGCCATAAGCAATATCTACATTTTAATTATATTAGTTGCCATAATAGTTTTATTGTTAAATGCTAAATTATGTCCATTAAATTGATAAATTATATTCAAAATGAAATAATAAATTTGAAGTTGAAATTTAGAAATATTTATTATTGAATTATTAATACTGAAATATTCAATATTAAACAATCATGTTCCAGAAATAGTAAAAGCTAACAATCTATCTTAAATCATAATTTACCTATTCATAATATTAAGATTCCTTGTATTCAGTATGTACGCAAAGCTACTGAAGTTGGAAATAGAAAAGGGAGATAAAAAAAATGTACCTACAACACATTGACATTGACAAAATTGACATTTCATTATTGAAAAGCGGTTTTGTGTTGTTCTATTTTTATTTGTTGCCACGAGTTTTATGCTGTATTCTGCTAACTAAATCAAATTGTTAGCATACTAAAGTTCATCTACTGTATTTAATAATATGGGACTTGAAAACATGCGTCGCTGGCCAATGTACATTGTGTTTGCCGTATGTATTTTACTTACCCTTTCACTTTTCAATAGTTGGACTTTAGAAAATGAATTACAAAACCGAATCGCTGAGTTGAGAACGCAGCTAACAGAATGCTCCAGACAACAGACGACGTGTATGGAAGAGTCTCTCAGGTACCAGCAACAAATTGATTCGTACAATACAAAAGTTGTTGACCTAGAGGGCAATAAAAAACAACTCGCCACAGACATGAGGGAGTACAAGATCAAGTTGATGAAGTCAGAGACTCAAGCGAACAGGACGTACGTAGATCTCGAGATATGCAAAACAGAATTGCAGTCTCTCAAAAACTTACAACTCAGTAAGGCGGCAACTTTAGAAACTTTGAGATTAGAAAAAGCAACACTTACAACTCAACTTGACGAACGGAAGCAGAAGATTGAGGAATTAGAAAAAGAAATCACAAGGCTGAAATCAGCTCTGACAACTAAAAGTGCTCCAAACCCACCTGCACCTTCCAAGATGACCCCAGCTGCAGAGCCCCCTAGACTGAGTCCCCCACTGAACAATATTCAACTTAATGACCCATTAGAAAATAATGCTAAAGAGGACATAGATGACCCTAGTGCCATGAATGATGGCAATGATTTTGAGTAAGTTTGTATGTGAAAAACAAACTCTAGTGTTGTTAAAGTTAGTATCATTACAACTGTATTAAGAAAACACATAGGGTAAGAGGTATATTGTTATTTATTAGTTTTGTCACAAAGGAGTTTATTTGTGTTTAAATTTATGTTAAAGTCTGCATACTATTTTGATACACTACAAAATTATGATAAAGAATAATCATGGGGCTTTCATTATCATAAACTGAAAAAAATCACTATTCTGTAGCAACAGTGCAATACAAATTCATTTATGGTAAACTAGCTGATTTAATGAACAGACATTGTTCTACTGAAAGTATAAAAAAATAGATGCCTACTAGCCTAGTCTCAGACATGTTGAATATGCATATAAAATTTCATAAAATTTGGTCAAGCCGTTTTGGAGGAGTAAGTAACACTGTGACATGAGAATTTTATATATTAGACTAATACAATAATATTGTTCATAAATTAATCGCAAATGTGATCATTGTGTCATAGATGTAAAAAGATGTGTTTGTTTACAAGTACTATGCAATATCTAAAATAGATTAAGGTTTTTATATATAAGTGAGTAATGTTTAAATTAGTCTCCCCCTGTACTGTAAAAGGCAGCAGGGTAGGATCATAGATAATACCATATACTAAAAAGTAGGATGATAGCTAGATTCCAGATGGGTGCTGGCAGCAGGTGCAAACTTTAAAAGCTTATTATGTTTGCTACACGGCAATTGCATGTTTTGACAGTTCCAGATGCTTTGTAAGAGTAATTATATGTGAGATTACATTCTCAAGATATAACAAATTTTCAATATTTAGTAGAAGTAAAATTTGCATAATTTTATGTATTCTGCTATACCATATCTGCTTAAAATCCATTGTGATGTCACATATCTTAAGAATGTTCTCTCACACTTTTTACCATATTATGTGGATCTTGATTTGTGTACAGCACAGGCAGACTAATTTAAATGGTCTACCTATAGTGGATAATGCCATGAAATATAATCCAGTAGTTAAGGATTTTTACAATTTAACTATAGTGGTAATTGGATAGATCTTGTTTGGCGCAAGTCTTGACTGAATTCTTAGAGTGTAATAGAGGCATTAAAATTTTATTTGATAATTATTACAAAAAAAAATTACAATTTTTTTGTTTTATGTTTTTGACTTTAAGTATTCTATTTACCATTCTTTAAAATGCATAAGTAATTACAAAAGTGAAAATGTTTGTACAAATTATGAAATTCTGATATAAAAGTTTACTATATTTTTGTTTAGTGTTTATAATGTATGCTATCTGAGTGCCAGTGAGTAGGTCTGAGAAATAAATAAGTATTGTTTTGCTCAATTTTTGATCAAAGATTGTCAAGTCATATTTTGAGTCAGGAAAATATACATAATTCTAAATAGTATAAAAGCATTTATTATTCCTTTATGAAGTTGGATTTTGCCAATTGATGACACAGAGTAGCAAGTCATCAGTTGTCCTAAACAACTTCAATGAGAATTGAATATCTACTATAAAGTAGGTACCTACTTTCAGAAAAATAACCTCTACTAGTTTCTTGCCACAAGCAACCTTCATACATAAATAATATACGATCTGCATGAATTTTACCCATATTCAAATATGGGTAAACTGCCGTTTGTTATTGCCCCAATTGTTCTTTACGGCATAAACAAAAAAAGTGCAATAAAAGAGTCAAATATTAACAATAACTTTATTTTGATATGCAGATACAAAAAATATGTATTTTATATTACATAATCCTAACATTTCTTTGTTTAGAACTGGAATAGTCATAAAAGTAAAACCATATTACATACCTAAATTATTATATACTAAAAATAAAATACACTTGTCTTATATAAAACCTAAAAACCTAATGTCTAGATTCCTGTTCCTAAAATGTGCTATACAAATACCAAATCTCTAATATACTATGATGCTGTTCTACTATATTGTAATGAATTACTTTTATATGTTGTAAATGTAGTTATTAATTATTATTAAACTAACAGAATCTTAGAAACAGGAATCATTAAGCTTTCAGTATTACAACAACTTTATATTCGAAAATGTGGTAGTTCTTGCAATTTACCACTATCTAAACAATTTATTCAGGCATCCTGCATTCCTGCATACCAACTAAAATTATACTTAATTCATTTTTTTATATTATAGTAATGACAACAAAGTGAAATGGAAGACCAAAACTAGCAGCACTGCTTGGCATTAGGCATACATTTTTAATGGAATAAAATCTCCGTAAACAAATTTACTGTGGTAAGTGGTCGCCATTACTAAAGGACAAAAAGAGCTAGTAAATTGCAAGATATAGCCTTATAAAATACATTATTAAATTACAAAAAATTGGTTGGTTTACCAATCACAAGATGTTTAATGTTTAAACAGTGTGGTATGCTGCTGAAACATCAAATCAGTCTGATGCTAATCAAATATGGAATTAGTCTACGATTTCATTGAATTAAACATTCAATAAAAAATCATAAAACAAATCTTCATATAGCTATGATTACAAATGTGTCTACAAAATATTATGTATCTACCTCTTAAAGTTTATTTGAGGTGGCACCTTCTTTGGTCCCACACATTTTGTGTTTGATATAAGATATATTAAATGTGCACATGCATATTAGCCACAAATTAACATTCACAAACAATATTATCATACAACTATAAAACTAAAATAACTATGCATATACACAAAGTCAACATTCATCTTCTTGAAGAGCATCTTCAAATGCCGCCATCAAATTTCTTCTGCATTTACTTCCATCATTGTAACATAGAGCCCATATAATATACTCTCCAGGGTTTAAACAATCCTCCGAGTAACTGATTTGCACTTTACACTTTCTATCCCACTTAGCTGTGTCAACGAAACTATTGTTTCTTGATCTCATAAATTCAACATACCCATTACATTCAACTGCCAATTTCTGTAGTTGTGCATTTAATGTGTCATGAGATCTATCAGAGTCGGTGCCGCTCGTTGATGGAATACAATCTCCTTGTCCACGCTCAACATTTGTTGGAGTTATTGATGTTTGCTTCAACTTGGTACCAATTGTTGAGTCATCACCTTTGTCACAAATTTCATTTTTATGATCACATGCAGATATATTCTGTACTTTTTGATTAACATCACCTGCTTGGCTCAGCTTAACTCTTTTACTTTTATGTTTGACAAATTCTACATTGACTGTTTCTGGGGAATTTTCCCATTCTGGACTTCCAGATAATTTTCTTTTGTTCATAGATTTCTCTTCTGGACTGAGTGGAGCAGCCAAATCTGTTATGTTTTCACTAAAATTTGAAAGAAAATTGTTTTTTAATAAAAATTAATTTCTCACTTAGGATATTTTTTAATTTTAATGAAGTTCTTACCTCTCTACCCTCTGATCTCGTTCATCTCGTGTTTGTATGTTATCAATTCTTTCAACAGATTTAAAATCATGTCTCGTACACTCCATATCATATTTCAAAAAGGCCACAACTTTCTTCCTCGTCCTAATAGTTCGTCCAAACCAATCTAAAGTTATATTATCAGATAGATACAAACACAAATTTGGCCTTTCATAATCTATCATGTGACTATACCAAGATATAAATTTTTGTGTTGGATCATGCTTCGCAATTGGTTCCCTGGGATTATTTATTCTTCTCAATAACTTTCTCTTTCTGCCACCCCCACCACCATTGTAAAGTTCATGATCAAAAGAACACCGTCTTATTGGATTGGACATGTTTTCTCTAAAATATCAAATAATAAAACTTAAAGTAATTAAGTAACAACACTTAATTCAAAGAGTGCATTAAAATATAGTAATAAATGAAATGTTTACAATGAGTACAATATAATATCTACATTTTACGTCAAATTTTGTACGGTCTATACTTTATACAAACTACACAAATGCATTATAGGTACATACACTTTTCATTCAACACTGATACAACTTCGTACACACTTTTGGCTTCATGAGCCAAATCCAGCCGTAGTCGTTCTATACAAGTTTTGCTCTCTTCAATATAAGCTCGCAACGACAAATTAAACTCCAAAAACTGTTTATGTAATAAATTTAAGTTTTGTGAGTTTTCAGATATATTTTCTGTAATGAAAATGCATATTGAAAATTACTAAAAAACAAAAGAATGCGCAATAAGATTTCCATTTCCAAAATATAACCTACTAAGACACTTTGCTGTTTCTAAAGCTAAATGCTCTCGATTAAAGTCTTGAGATATTAAAGAATTCATTTTCTATTACGGTCACTTAATTTTAATTCATATCAGATAGACATATACAGACAGATTTATTTAACACAAAACTTTCAGCTAAAACAAAACTTTTTATCAAAAGCAAGTTATGTTTGATATAGCTCTATAGTCTATGACAAGTTTATTTGACCAATAGCTTTGCGTTATTTGTCCATAAACAAACGACATACAGACTATAACGGTCGACGGTACGACAACGGGTCCAGACCCATAGAAAAGGAAAGCACGGGTCAACCATGCTGTTCTTTCGGTCTTTTTGTTTTAACGAATGTTATCCGTACACCGTATTGCCATGAGCTAAGGTTCATTTATTAACATCATGCTTCTCAAAATATTTTCCATTAATATTTGCCTAAAAATATTATTTTAATAAAAATTAAAGTAAGTTTAAATTACTTTGCTAGAAATTGATAAATAATTATTCGTCTTTAATTTAATAATTAACTTTCTTTTAATTAAGAACCAACATTGGTTAATGGATGTTCGATCTCCTTCGGGAGTGGTGATGTGTCGAACCAATCTACTGCGTTCGTGCGATCGGTGTCATCGGCCATTGGTCTATCTATTGTCAACCAATCATTGAAAAACCAGTGAGAAATATCCAATGTAAGTTTTCATTTATTGTTGGAAATAATTCGCAAAGTTGTTATCGGAGCTCTTAACAATGAAAACTTTCTGTTTCTACAGAAAAGATTTGTTAAGAATCTACGATGTTACTTGAATCGCAGCCATTTTGATCGCTCTGGCTTCGCTATATTTCGCTGGCCTTAGAGCAGTGACGTAGAACATGTGTGAGAAATTTCATGATAATGGTATGAAAAGGAAGTAAGGCTGTATCTTTTTACTTGTATCTCACTTTGAGTATATACCCGCAAAACCATTGTTTACGAATCTTATAGATTACCATCTATATACCTATAGGTCGTATAGCACTTTAAAAGTTTGTTCTTCAAACAATGTTATAGTGAAAGATGGAACATGCACAGCTTCAGACATCAGATGGTGGCCAGGTGATGATCAATGGACAACAGCTCCAGGTGCTACAGATGAACAACAATCAAATAATCCAAGGCCCCAACGGCCAGCAGATTGTCATCCATGCCATTCCATCAGCTGCAACCATACAGGTATGATAAAATAATTATTATCAAGTAATGTACGCTTATTAGACATTAATTTTATTTAAGTATGTTTTTTTTTTACTTATAAGCCTTAAGTGTTAGTTAAGGGCCTGGTTATATAAACATTCTTTCAAAAAGCAATATTGTGGCTTGAGTTTTTATTGCAGTTGTACTGAATGGAAACAGGAATTGTATATTATGGCCCATAATTGTTAACAACCGAATCACATAGTTTGATGTGACTGTTTAAATCGTTCTGTCACTAAACAATATTGTATAGAGAGAAAAGCAAGCTTCTGAGTAAGTTATTTAACACTTTGAAGATTGTAAGATCAACTTTAAAAACTACAGTCATAATATTAACTTTAAAAACATAAGTTATAACTTATAAATTAATTTTCAATTATGTTTATTTGATAATATCATAAATTATTTTTCACACATGCTAACAGATTGGGACGCCCCAGGTGCAGGTGGTAATATCAATTTATTTCATTATATTATTGTATAGTATAACCAATTAGTGTAAAATTACAGATGCTGATAAATTACATATTATGTAACAGTAGATTTTTGCAATGAATCTAATAATTTGTTGTTATACCTGGTTTTTGTTTGTAAATAAATTATGTTGTTATGAAAGGTTTTCATTACATTTTTATTTAAAAACTTTACATAAATGGTCAAATAAGCAAAATTAAATATTATAAAATTCGCAATTATCTTTTGTAAAGATCCTAGAGCCCATTGGTATATTAGTTTTTAGTATTTAGATTCATTTGGTGCTTAATTAAAAAAAAACATTTTTTTTTCAGGTGGGAGCTCCTGGAGGCCAACAGCTGCAACAACTGCAAGTGGTGCCTTTGTCCACTCTGCAAGGTAGTGTACCGTTAAAAATGGGTAACGTTAATATAGTACCCAGCAATAAATATTGTACATTGACCTTTGAAAAAAGAGACAATCAGCTAATTTCAGTTTCATAGAGCGTTATCCTTGTAGGACACAGATGTGCAATATCAATCGCCACATACTGTACTGTCAAACTGACTTACATTATCAGCAAAGATAATGTTATGCCGGGTAACATTATTTTTCCAATCATTTACTGGTATACTCAGGTAATGTTAACTATTAAATTACCAGTAAAAAGTTTAGTTAAGACTATTTAATTGACAACGGAGCAATGCCATATGTATCACTTCTTTTGTATATGTATTAATTTAATTGTTATTTTGATTACAGGTCCCAGTAACAACATACAGCCCATGCAGTTGGTGCAGACGGCGGATGGTCAGACATATTTATATCAAGCCTCTCCATCCAACCCGCCGCAGCCACAAATTGAACATCCCATACTTCATCAACCTGCTGGTATGTTTATTAAGAAATTGTTTTCGAGATAGACGTGCATGTGATAAATAATATTACACATACATTATGTTGTGTTAATTGTCTGTGTCCTTTTCTGTTCACACACACATCAGAGTGGTGAGTGTATTTTTTGCACAATCGTAGTCATAATATGCCAATTACACATTTCTATTGACTCAATTCTCAAATAAAATATGTTTATGCCTAGCATATAAGTATAATATGTATGGTCATTGATGATCCCATTACAGACTAAAAATGATAATTTTGAGATTTATGAAATTTCCTAATTTTCAGTTATAAATGTGAATGGAAACCTCGTGCAAGTAGCCAGTGTCGGTAATGCTGTCCAACAACAGCATATGGTCAACCCACAAAACATTGTAATGGTAAGCATTAGATTTATTTTATAAAAATTGCTATATCTGTTGAATACCATAAAAATATATCGATGATTATAAATTTTGCACTTATTGGTATTATAATTTTCTCAGATGGTAAATAGTGGGCCTGGGGCTACAGCATCCACAAGCTCAGAGGGTGCAACCGCTGGATCTGATGAGGAACCACTATTGTATGTTAATGCTCGTCAGTACAAAAGGATATTGAAGCGACGAGCTGCCCGAGCCAAATTGCATGAGCAAGGCAAAATACCAAAAGAACGTCCTGTGAGTGCTAATTATTGGCTATTGATTTTTTTATTATCTTATAGTGGTGAGGCATGTAAAAATTTCCGTATAGACAAAGTCATTCGGAAATTTCACATCCCTTGTCAAGTGACTACAGCTGAAGTAATCTTAGGCTCGACCCACACGTACCACAACCACACCACGTCGCAACGACAAAATGCA
>DWAK01000376.1:0-11106 GCA_018230145.1 Lepidochrysops patricia
TATTCAAAGTATCTATTTCACGCGGACGAAGTCGCGGGCAACAGCTAGTCTGTAAAAGATTTGAATTAGATCTCGCATTTTCCAGGCTGATGCGTCAATTCCTCGACACGAGCGCTTCAGAGCCGGGCATGTCGCGCGCCATCTTGGCCGCCTACAAGGACGAGCTGCTCAAGGGGCCACACAAGTACGACAGGAACTAAGACGGCGGCGTTGACGTACTGTAGCTAGGGACATCGCGGTTAGGTTCAGTCGCTTAGACGGTATTGCCTTTTCAGATTAAACGCCTATCCAACTGGCAGTATAACATTCAAATGTGGTGGTGTTTAAATATTCAATGTGCGAGTAACGGCATAATGCGTTATATAAACAGTGATATATTTTAGAGACAGGCCATAATATTCAAGCGACAAAGGATAAGAAATAAAAACAAACACTTGTACCTAAATTAACGCCAATACACATTCCACAGTCTTTGATTACTATATAATTTCTTTGATTAATATATAACTCATTGTATACAAATACTTATAGTTCATAATATTATTATAAAGAAAAAGGCCTCGATAATATTTTGAGCGTGAAAAGTATGATGTCTCTAAGTATGGTATATCAATGGACGTAGGTATCTAATATTGCTTCTAGGTAGGTACTTATGTGTCGGTCTGTTGGTGGGACATACAAATGTCCTGGGACATATTATAGCAAATCCAATATATAATATTTAGGTATCAATTTACAATATTTTTATCAATACAAATCTATAAGTGATATTCGCACCAAAAAATTTAGAAGAAAATGTATGTATGTCTCATCCAATAGATCATAGAATTAGAAACGCTGCCAAAGCCTTTAAGCCCTCAAAAGTGGCAAAAAACAATAAGTACATTTTTTATTCACCAATTAGCTACTTTATCGACCAAACGAGAGATTTCAGGAAGCATTACAAAACGCACATTTAGGAAGGGAAAACCTCTAACATCATTGAATAGTCGGCATACTCGTTAAGTATAAGTACCTATATAACGTTAATATATTTGGCAGCTATTCTTAACAATAAATAAACACAATATTTGTTTTCGCCCTGGATTTATTATTAAAATATTGAATAATAGGCTCAAGTTACACTGATGCAAGTCACAATATAATAACTACCTACAACAATGGTTAAGAAATAAATACCATTTTCAAACCATTGCCATTGAACTACAACGCACGCTACAATATATTTTTATCCTTGATAACAATAACCGAGAACACAAGCCAGTGTGAGTTGAGCCTAAAAATTTTGTGGTCATTCGAGAAGATGTATAACATTATAATTTATCTGTATAATATAATTTTCCTTCCATTTATAAGTAGCATCATGTAAGTAGTCGTAAGTAGAATACAGAAAATGTTTGTACTATTTGTCATAATATAATATGCTTTGCTTACTTTGAAAACGTGCTATTATAACTAAAAAAAATATCCAAAAAGTGCTAAAAATATCAAAATCCTTGTAAATAGTAAATCTTATATCCGCTATACTTATAGGTATCAATTTTAACAAATATATTGTTTAGATGATAATAATAATAGCGAATTATAGATTTATGTAGTACCTACATGGTAGCTTCTGGAATCTTTTTGACTTTTATATTTCTCTAATGTGAATCCGACTTTATCAGGAAGACAGCGAGTGATTTCTACCACTCGTTTATCTGAGGCACCTAGATTAGTAAATTAAATATATTGAGGCCATTCCTTATATTTTTCTATCGTATTACGCAGTGTGATGAGCTATAGTACAGTTGCATATCTTCATAGACCATATCAAGTATTGAAAGGGCCCAAAAATATTTCTTTGGTGTTTGACTCTCGATAATTTTATTCTTAGAACTATCCATCATCTTATTTTTTTCACACACTATGCTGAATGCGGGTTTTCTAGAAAATAAATAGTTTCTACAGTTTGTTGTTAGAGGCGCTGTATGCGATAGAAAATGTTGACAAATACGTATTTGTCACTGCTTGAAATAGAAACAGCGCCCCTAGCGGCGAGATATAGTAATTAATGACATATTATTTGACAGTTCACTTCTTTAATGAGAGTGAGTGGCATTGATAAAACCATTAAAAACTCGTACTCTGAACGCAAAATCATGAGTTCATGACTCAATCATGATTATGACATCTCATTGTTAGTAATTATTAAAACATAGTTATTTAAATGCTATTATATCCTTGATATCTAGTCAAAGTAAACAATATCACAATAGCTCATCACATTATCTCATATTCATCCCTAATGTATAAAATATTTAAAATAGTTATTAGACAAATTTATTACAATATCTATATTATGAGATGTTACAGCAAAATACGACGCTGTTGAAGATCAGCGAAATTTATTATATTTATATTATTCTTTGAAAGATATTGTGGATTTAATAAAAAAAATATTTTAATGTGGTTTTGTAGTATTGTTTTATTTTACACCTTCCTTAGTAATGATGGCTGCTACTTGCAATAATTAAATATTATATCTAATATATAAAATTCTCGTGTCACAGTGTTTGTTACCATACTGGCTTGACCTCATGAAATTTTGTATGCATAAGCAGTGTGTCTGAGAATCTGTTACTCTCTATTTTTTATTTTAGGCAGTACAATGTCTACCGGGATCGGCAAGTTGAGTTATAAAAAATAAAGTAATTCAATCGTAGTTTAACAACACAGATCTAAATAAAAAACTAACTAAGTGGCACAAAGGGTGAATTTGCTTTAGAGGGAAGCCGTAAACGAGAGAAATGCACATTTGTATATAGCAAAGTGCAATAAATATTAAAATACTAATTCAAAAGGAAAGCCGACAGGAATAGTCCTTTACACGCCTCGCCACTGATACAGGTCAAGTTTTAATATTTTTAATATAAACTAGACAGGGGTGGAAAAGCATTTTGTTTGCTAACAACTACCTTTTTATGTTGATAAGATATATAACCCTTGATCTTCCCATCGTATATTAGGTTGGCAACAATGCACTGTGTCTCATCAGAATCCACATCCTCTTGTCCCACCATCTGTAAAGCCGCTTGGAAACTAGCTATTTCGATTTGATGGGAATTCTCTGCCAAATACACCTTCCGGAATAGATTTCTATAAGCTGTTATCTTTAACTTTTCTACAATCAAGTATATACCGGCCCTGATGAAGAAGCTCTCATGGTCTTCCATGACTTGGTCTATTCCGCGCAGATTACCATTCTTCACCGCAGAAACGAGATCCCAAAACTGAAGTAGGTCATACTTTTCCAATAACACCTTCGAGGGCATAAAACCAAGAAGCATCTTTACGGGAATCAGATATGTTAATATGAGCCGTTTATTTTTACAGCTTTTGCGATGACAGTTTTCAAAGGCGAATGATAAGAATTCATCTGCTGATCTGTAGTCCGAGTCGAACATCGCTTTCCGGCCAACAAAGTATCTGTATGTAATTTGTTGAGCCAATGGGAATTGGTCTTTAAATGGTGATGAGTCTATGGCTCTTATGAGTGGTTTGCATAGGTGGAGCTTGTTAATACGGAAATAGACTTTAAGTAGTTGATTCACAAGGTTCAACATGCCGAGTCTCTTGGTATCGTCGTCAGATGTTCTGTTGTCTGCAGCACATACTCTGAAGCAGGCGAGTAGACTTTCAGCAGCTTTTTCTAATATTTTCCCATTGCTCTGAGCTGTAACAGTAATATTGTTATTAGTGCTACAGCAGCTATACTCAACCTGCGGCGCGCGGGCATCATGTATCACTAGCCTGTGTGCAAATCTAGTAAAGTATAGAAATTGCTTTAATAGTGGAAATATATAAAAAATATTTTTACTTGCGACATCATGATTAAAACGTGTTTGTGGCCCGTATAAAAAAATGGTTGAGTACCAATGTATTCCAGGGTTAGAATGACTTGTTAATGAATGTTCAACAACAAATAAATGGAGCTATCATGTGTGAACAGGCTCATGCTAATGGCTATAGTTAAATATTATCTTACGACTTGTAGCTTCTGCTTTCTGAGCAACCAGTCTCAAGTCCAAGCAGACCGTGTACATGAGGGGAAGACACCAGTTCTCTTCCTTCTGACTCTGTAGTAACTTCACAACGGCTGTTACACACTGACTTTGGCTGTTGTATGCTTCCATGTAATCATACATGTGAAGAGCCTGAAATGTTTATATTTTTATGATTTATAAGATTCATTCCATTATTTATAAGATTTACCTATAAATAATGGTATGAATCAATCTTTATGTGAATAGTTTCTCAGCTACATAGTTATAGTTTTTAAACCGAACACTTCTTGTATTTATATTCAAAATTATACTAAGTGGTCAGTTTATGCCACTAGCTATTGCTATTCTACTACAGTGCGCAGTATGTTCAGAGTAGAGATTACATGACCTATGCTGCCAAAGCAACCATGTGTTATTATACTACCTAGAATAAAACTAACTGTTAAGTTAATAGTTAATATACAAACCTTTAAACACAACAAGTGGTAAACAACAATTTCATCTAGAGGCGCTACACAGTTTCCTTCGACTAAAGTAGCTATGTCGCTAGAGCGCAAATTTTTATTAGCAACATGCTCGTCTCGGAGGGACAACAAACGGGCGAGGATGTTTCCCTGTGAGGTTCTGTATACGCGTTCCACAAATTGAATATACTGATTCAAACTGCCGGTAGCCATTTCTATACTCTTCTTGTTAAATGAAAATTATTTGCTACAGTGACGTTATTTAAGCACGTCTATAAAAAAGTAACGTTTGGACACTCAGATTTTATAAAGTTTTATTATGTATATTTTGTATTTTTATCGTAGTTATGTAGGTATTAAAATAAAATTTATATTGCGAGTGCAAGTTCACTTCATCTTCTTCTTTTTTTTTGTAAAAACATTACACAAAGCCGTCATTCAAAGAGAGTAGGTAGGTATATAAAATACCTAACTTTGAATAAAAATATTTTGATTTTAATTTTATAGCAAAATCATTATTATCTATAATAGGCTTCATTTAATTTTGTTTGCGGAAAAAGTGACGCAATAATAAGAACAGTATAAAACCTTATTGCATAAGGCTTTAGCTATTAATGTCAAATATATAAAAAAACTGACGTCAAAAGTCTATGATAATTAATTGTCAAAACGTGCTAAAGCCTAAATTTCGATGTTTTGTTTTGAACTTTTGTGCGTACCTATATCTATAGTTTAATTTTGTAAAAATCTTGATAATATTATAACGAACATGGAAGAGACTGTTGCCTTAGATTCAAGCAAACAAAAAGAATTTGTAAAAGGGATTAAAAAGCTTTTAAAGGTACCTACTTATTTTCATAGTACTCTTAGGAGTTTTTGAAGCATAAGATTATAACCTATAATAAAAAGTAAATGTATTATTTTTGCAGAAAAAAGACAAAAGTGATAAAGAAAATCAAAACAAAGAAAAAACAAAACATGGCAAAGTTGTCAAAAAGAAAAAGGAAAGAGGTTTGGTTTACTTATCCCACATACCACATGGTTTTTATGAGGTTAGTTTTGATATTTTCACATTAATACCAGCTGATCCCGACAGGTGTTGTTCTGCCTAAAATTAAAAAAAAAATTGTAGCCAATTCTCAGACCCACTAATTATGTATATAAAATTTCATAGGAATCGGTTCAGCCGTTTCGGAGGTGTATTGTAACAAACACTATGACACAAGAATTTTATATACTTATAAGATATAAGATTATTGTCATAAAAAGTTAAACATCTTCATACCTTATGAAATGTGTAAGTAATAATACATGAAGGCACAGTCACACCCTGAAAATTTGGAGGTAGACAAAAGGGTGGAGAAATAGTGCCAAAGTCTCTTGTTGAATGTTGTTAGCACTCAAACAAGTGTTATTTCATCAGCATTCATTATTCATGAGTGAAGAAAATTATATTGCGGTAATACTTTTTTTTGCTACTGTGCCAAAATCAAAAATCACATCAATACGATTATATTGTATGATTATATTGTAATTATAATAAATATGTTTATCTTTTCAGCATCAAATGACGGAATATTTCAAACAATTTGGTGTGGTGACAAATGTGAGAGTTATAAGGTCCAAACGTACGGGCAATTCTAAAGGGTTTGCATTTGTTGAATTCAAAGAACCTGCTGTTGCAGAAATTGTAGCTGATACTATGAATAATTACCTGATGGGGAAAAGGTTGCTCAAAGGTATTGTATTTTACTTTTATTTTGAGAATTGTAAAATTTTCCGTTATCCAACTATTTCAAGCGGACCAACTCACAGGCAAACACTAGTTGCAGTAAATAATGTACTAAATAGCTGAAATTGTTTAGTTACAATTCAATTTACTAAGTAAATCACTAATAAAATTAAACTTTAACAGCTGAAATTGTTCCACCTGAAAAGCAAAAGAAAGCTTTTAGAAAGAATTGGAACAACAAGAACAACCCAGGACAAGATGCAAGGCTGGTGATGAAAAAAGTAATATATTTTCTTTTTTTTAGTTAAAATAAGATACTTTGTGAAATTGAGATAATTTGACTATAATGTGTGTTTTGTTTACAGTTACAAAATGCAGTTAAAACAGACGAAGAGGAAATAAAAATAGCAAAGAAACTATTAGCAGGGTGAGAAATAATTCTTATCGTGCGTGCGTGCGTGCGCGTGCGTGTGCGTGTATATATATATAACTATCAAAATTGTATTTATACTTTCATGAATTTGATTAAGATTTTTGGTACAGTTTAAGCTCTGACTAGGCATTTTTATGAGTTGTAAAAAAATATATTTCAGCCAATTTCTGTTTCCAGTTACAAAGTCAATAAGTAGATATTCATCTACATTGAACATTGAATTATTATGCTTTATTTTCAGTGTTAACAAAACGAAAAAGAAGTTGAGCGAATTGGGGATAAATTATGACTTTTTCACACCTGTCGATATGCCAGAAAGCTTGCAAGCTAATGTAAACAAGACACAGACAGTGGAAAGTAAACAAGAAGCTTTAAAAACAAAAAAGGAAGAAAAAACTAAGACTAAAAAGGTCAAATTGGAAGAAAAAGTACCCGTTGAAAATGTTGTTACGAAAAAAGCAAAATTAGAGATCGATAAGAAAGCTAAAAGGGGTTTGGAGGTGCAGAAGAAAATAGAATTAGACATAAAGCCGAAACCAGAAATAAAGAAACAAAAGGGAAAGCAAAATAAATCTGATGTTAAAGAGAAAAAGAATTTTGTTAAGATAAGCAAGAAACCACAGGGGTTAGCTGCTAAGAGGAAAAATAAATAAATAATACTTATTCTTTAGTTTTTTTGCATCTACCTACTCATAAAGTACATCTTGAAATTAAATTGATAATCGAGTAAAGTACTAACCTAACTATGGCTACCTTTTTCAGTATTTTTCTGCCTTTTTATGTAAACAAATAAAAAGTAAAATACAACGTTTTTTTACTTGTGCATTCTTTAATGTATATTTCACAAAATATTAAAATATTGCTCAAAATTTTTAAATCACATTAAAAGTTTGGATTGTTACACATACATTTTATAATTTACTTACTAAAATAGAGAAATTCATAGAATAAAGATTCTAAATGTACACAGTACACAACAGCAAATTTGGTGACTACAAGGGTAAAATAGCAATATTTTAAAATCTCCAATAGCAATTTAAAAAAAAAACTACATTACAATCAAGATATAGCACCTAGAAAAGCTAGCTTATGGAAAGATACTTTTTCTAGGTAATACAGATAGAGCTGCACAATGAAAATGGTTTTTCTTTCATTTCACAAATAAATGGTGTTGTAGGTACATAACTAATAACTTATGTAACAACATTTATTTACTCTAGTAAATTATCACTGTCTCCATTTCAATATAAAGTAGAGCTAACCATTAACCAAAGCTGACTATCCTCGATTCTACATTGCTACTGGTGTCAAATTACCCTAGAGTACCAAACGGGAAAGGTTTTCATAATAAATGAGACACGCTAAGAAATGTTTTTAAATTTCTTCCGCTTCCACCTGACTTAAGTTAACCACAACAGGCCTCTCATCTTCATCATCCATGTCAAGTCCAGTGAAGTCCCACTGCAGTTTCTCTGTTAAGTTCTCTTTGAATCTCTCAATCAGGGTCAACAGTCGTCCATCTACCTTACTCATATGTGCAGTTCGGAAAAACTCTCTAAGTTTCTTATAAACTAAGTTCTTATTCATCACAATGTCTGCCAGAAAATCTTCAGGCATCTCTTCAATTTGTACTTCAATTGTTTTTATAAAATGGAAGAAAACACTCCTGTGTTTGTGGATGGCATCATCACAGGAACATAATAGAATGACCATATTTTTCCAATGTTCAAATGCTTCAAGTGAGTGTCCAATCAAAAAGCAAAGGTATGCAAATTGTAGTTCTCCAATGATGTGAAGTGGCCTGGAATTGATAAGGTGAACATTTCACATCTTTTCTATACAAATATTGTAAGAAATAAACAGTACCCAAACAATTTTCTTATTTTCAACGTAATATGCAATTTGATTTTTTTTATTGTATGAGTAACTTTACAGTATGAGTAACTTTACAGAAAAAACTAAACATAGGATTTTATTTTTACGTCCATTTTGAAGTAGGAATACCTCAATATTTCCTAACAAATAAGTTATATTGAAAGTCTAAGAGATGGAGTCAAATAGCGAAATATAGATAACACAAGTTCATCTATTTATATGTGAAGCAGCCTAGTGTCAGTGGAGTCTTTATGAGTATAATTTTTACACTTGTGTACAGAACACTTCATTGAACTTACTCATCTTGTTGTGCTATCATTAATTCCAAAGAATATGACTGGTCTAGGTAATGCTTGGTAATCTCCTCTGGTGATGATCCGGGTGGAAATTTGTCCTTTGGTATTTCGGTGAATCTCAATGCAGTGCCTGGAATGTCAACAAATTTTATGGTCTACAAATTTATGGTCTATATACCCAAAGTATATAAAATATTAGTTTTAATTTTACAAGACTTACAAACAGGTAGAAGAGACTATTAAATTAACATAAATTAAGAAATGGCTGACAATAACATTGTGAGTCTTTTTTTTCAGATATTACATATTGTTACAAGTTTGTTATTCACTTAATACATCTGTTTGGACCTTGTTTATTGCTTCTTTTCATTGAAGACTTACAGAAAGACAAAAAAGACAAAAAGTCTATTGCCTTCAATCATCCCTAGCTTAAAGGTGTTTTAATAGCGGTGGCATTTATGTGTCAAGCCTATTGAAAAAATTTAAATATGTATACAGATTCACAACAAGGAAATTATTAACCTGGAGCAGGTTTCAAGTCTGGGAGCATGGCATCTTCTTTTTCTTCATGAGTAATCCGTTTAGCTCTTTTAGCATCAGACTGTCCTGGACTGGAATTAGCATCAGTTTCATCTTGAGGCGAGTTTTTCTCTTCACTGTTTGTTGATTTAACACCTCTCGGTCTATCTTTATCAGTGGTGGACAACAATTCCACGGATGCTCTGATCATGCCATTTTCAGGTGATAGTTTTTTTGCTAAGTCAGCTGTAAGCACAAGATTATTTAGGAAAATTTAGAAGACGAGTTACCTGCTTAGGCCCTATTTCATGAATCATAACCTATTAATATATTATAGTAGCATTTATGTTGTCAGAAAAGCTTATTTGATAATAATAATATGGAAAACTGGATGGATAAATGAATGGATCAGCAATATTAAATTAATAAATATTTTTGGTGGACATAAATAATATTATGTACAGACCTGATATTTGGGAAGTCAAGAGCTTCCACTGTTGCCATATCTCATAGGGATAAGGGGCTAAGTGCCGATCAAGATTAAGCAAGTTGTCTTTTAGCCTCTGTACACTTTCATCACTGATTTCATCTTTGCTCATATCTTCCGCGTTTTTGTCCCACATCTTGACGAGAAACTCTTTCTTATCAAAGTAATGCATGAAACCTGATCTTTAAAAAAAGAGTAACGTATGTGCTACAAGGCTAGGAATCTATTTTAAGGTTATTCAATAATGAGTTTTTGAGAACTATAGTGTTGATTAAGAAAAAGAATAGTACCTGCCTGATCAATTATTGTGGAAGTACCTACTTTGATATCAAAAATAACTTTAAAGCGCGTAATACACCTGTAAACTTGAAGGTTAAAGGTCAAAAGCGGTACCTGGAATTTACAATATAATAGTGGATTCTGATTAAGTATCATGGAAAATTTACCTTGGGGATATATCGCCAGTTCCTTTGCTAACAGCAGAATAATGCACGTAATGTAATCCCGGAGGAATCATCTTGATACCTCGAAAATCGTCTTCCGTGTTCCAGCATTTCATGTCGATACCGAATTGCGTCTCTTCTGGGACGCCCAAGAAAACAAATGTCCCACCTTCTACCAAAAGCTTTTTTGCAGTTTCTTGGTCAATTTCCATTTTGTTTGCTTGCACCAGCTGGCTGAAGTCACGGAGAAACAAAGTTAGAAATAACAAATCAATAGGTATTATGTATGTTTACAACCCCACACCTCTTCTTCTTCTTCGTCTTTTGTAGTCCGGACTCCGGCAAAATATAGCAGTGGTGAGTGATGTGTGTTATCGCTGTTAAAAACATTGTGCCAATGTTGATAAATATTGCGATCGATCCAGAGCAAATATGATTCAACGCTCAATTCGAATTCCGATACATACCCACAGGATATTAATTATCTAGATACATAATTAATAATTATGTTTCTAAAACATAACAATGCTAATAATAATATTATTTAGGTACTAACTTACTTGCCTAAAAAAAGCGCTAACTTTACAAAAGTACCCATTAAAGAAAAGCTTTTTGACTTCCTTTTTCTCTTTCAAAAAATCTATGAATCAAATTGAGTTGATTGCACTGTGGTAAGTTCTACATTCGCATATATTATATTATATTATGTGTGTTAAAATAAACTTGCTTGGAAAATTTACATCACAAAAATTATAATAGGTACTTAAATAGATATTAATTATCTAATAATACCTACAATAAATGAAAATCA
>DWAK01000377.1:0-11105 GCA_018230145.1 Lepidochrysops patricia
TATCGCTAGTTTGACAGCAGACATTTTTGACAGTGACAGCAATTTTCGCCTGTCGTATTGCTATCACAAATTACAGAATCAGGGGGCCGGTCTCGTGTGTCTGAGCTGGTCCCTTGAGTGCAGGGGACTAGCTGTGATTATGAAAACCAATAGAACAAAGCTTCGGTACTAAATATACATATTTAAAAAAAAACGTGGCAAGACCAGTCGGCCATAACAAAGGTTAGTGTTTTTTGAAAGGGGGGTTTTTCCCAGCAGCGGAACACAATAGGCTGGTTATTAATATAATTACCTTTAACTGTTGCACCTCTTCATTGTCACCGCTGTAATAGGTCATATTTGTGTTGCTATTAAAACCATTATCAGTGTCTTCATTTAAAAACTTCTCCGTAAATTCCTCTTTCAAAGACTGGAATTCCTGAAATAATACATAGTAGCATTGGTAGCTTAGATGTTTTTTTTATTTACCTATTAATAGATTAAATTAAGGTTAACATGACATAGAAAAAAAAACTTGACTATAAAAGTCAAAATCAAGAATCAAATTGAAAAATTTTACAGCTCGCTTTGATTTTTATCATCTACTCTGTTGTACGAGCATCTAGTTCTATTGACAGTGCAGATTTTGTTGCTTACTTAGAAGTTAGAACGCAATAGTCGTGAGACAGACTAAAGCAATATAGATAATAACATAAAGCTTCTTTTTTATTATGATAAAACGTCTCATAGACCAAACTGTATAGAACCGACTCAACTGTCTGAAAAGATTCCTATTATTTCCTAAGGTAGTGTAAATATAGTTTTGCGAAGACAACTATTCTCAAAATTCTGCCCAAAAAGTCTTACGACTGTCTTGTTCTGAGTGAGCTCTAGCCCTAACGATAACTGTATTGGAGTAATAGTGTTGCGATCTGCGATTACAGCCGACGCCGGAGTAAATCTGACTTCGAGCACGTTCCACTCCACAAATAAACTGTAATTGCCAATTCCTAGTTCCTTGCCCTTAAATAAGTTTAACAATAGCATTTACACGATTTTACTGTTACATTGATTCTGTACACAGATATTTCAATATATATATATTTCTTCTACTAGCTTTAATACGCGGCTTCGCTCGCGTTCAAATCGATAGGTGTAAAAATATGAATATTCCTGTAAACCTCCTTTGAGAACATGTTTTTCTAGGACCAAGTGTAGCCTATGTTACTCTCCATCCATTTAACTACATTTTTGCTAAGTTAGGGGGTTAAGGAAGGACAAACAAATAAACAAACACACTTTGACATTTATAATATTAACGTATGGATTAGTATAGACCTTTGTCATGTTTGCAACTAATTATGTATATCAATGTATTACCATCATAAAGATACGCTAAGGATAAAAATATGTCTATCAAGCCACTAGGCTTAATAAATAAAACTATAATTTAGACTACTACATTATATTTTCATCCTGACTAAAATATCTCATCAACATTTTATCATACGTATTGTGAAAATATCTCAGTAGTGAGGGCCAGCGACGCATGATGACGGCGTAATTAAAATTTCTCATCCGCGTGGCCCTCCGCCCTCCGTGCTACGTAAACAAACCCACCAGAGCGTGCCCTATCGATCATGCTACGGTAATTTGCCAGTTTTGACGGAGGTCCAACTACTGGCACGGTCTAGTGCTAGTGCAAGTTATTAAAATATTTGCATACACGTAAAACTTCCCGCACTTCGATGAGATTGTGGTGGGAATGTCAAAGCAGTTATGAGAAGTCTGTATTGAATGCAACTAGCGATGCCACAGCATATTATGGCCAAGTGCCACAAGATCGTTCTAGATCTTTACTCGTGTTGAAGAGGAGATGACGTAAGCTATAAATTCTCTATCCAATAGATTTATTCTTTGTGATAAGGGGCCGTCCATTAATGACATGATCTTTTTTATCATTTTTAACGAACGGTCCCTAAATAAATATTATAGGAACACACTAGCAAATGGATTTAAACTATTTTAAACCTTATAGACCAAGAATTAGCAGGGATAAGTAAGTCTCCAACGTATTCCTATTGATTGCTAAAGGTAATCGTAATAAGCAATTGATGAATTAGCGTATCTAATAATAATTATGTAAGTGGTACGTGATACACAACTACTATTTAAGAGCGTTTATAAACGAACTCCGAGGGAGTCATGACACTTATTGTTGATTGTCCCTTTGTGCTGGTGTCGTGTAATCGTATCCTTACTTTCACTTTTATTATGAGTGAAAGGATTGGTGTATAAGAATGCATTACAACAATGTATATAAAATGTACTAAGTAGGAGGGAATAATGGCACAAGGCCTTTATCTCTTGCTGACAGGACGACCAGAAATATTATGCTTTAAACCTTAGATCTTGGGATACTACTGTATTACTTATTAGAAATATATTATGATTAATATATTATGAAACATTATATTGTATTCTGTGTACCATTCAAAGTTCTTGTAAATATTTCAATTTAGTGTTAAAAGCTCACTATGTACATAATTACAGAATCATTTGTAATTTTCATAATCTGACGGTAAAGAAAAACATTTTTAGAACACTGTCGGCTGTCACGTGTCGACAAACGTTTTTAAAGGCACATGAAGGGTCTATTCGAACCTAACACGGGGTATTGGGAAATAATCTCAACTTTGTAAAATAAATAAAAGAAAGCGTTAAATATTGCGTACACAAAGCGCCGTACACATTTCACACAAATTAATAATGATATCAATAAAGCGAAGATAAAAACAGAGAAATTATCCCACTATAGTCATTATAATAGACTTTCTAATGAATACGGAAAAAGGTTTTTCGACGATAATTGTGATAATAGCCACATTGAAGTGCGCTTAAAACCTTATTGAAAAGTAAACTTCAAACCTGAATGAGCTCCATTCAATATTATTTTAATCTTTATTTCGCTGTGTTGGTATTCAATTAAAAATTCAAAGCGCATTCACCCTAAGTATTGACTAAGTAGTCTATTTGCCAGCCCTCAAGGTACTAATGAAGTTATAGAGTTTAAAAATAATATTTTGGTGGTTGAATGACTTCTTTTCAGTCAGTTTAGGGATTCAGTAGCCCAATCGAGCCCCAATTTTTTCGTATGTAGGCAAAACACAAGTTTTCAAATAGTTTTTTTGTTTTCAGACAGTTAATGGTCTACGAAACGTGTTAACCTATATATTGTAACAGTGTATTAATGATTGCGTGTAAAATTTAAATATTTAACTTAAAATTTTTTGGGCTACTTAGGATTTTACTTGACCTTCTAAAACATATCCCAAACAATTCATTTCAAATTCTCATCATGTTCTATTTACGAATATTACTTACATTTCCTTAAGTTGCTTCAACATAAAATAATCTTTTGTTGACACCATCCGCTGTACAGCGGCGCGATATTAAATAGGATGGAATATAAATTGGTGGACGTGTCGTAGAATTGATTAGACATACAAAGGCCCAATTACGGGGCTGCCACGGGCTACAAGGTCGGTTATTTATATTGCTAGGATCTTTTTTTATTTGCGGCCAGACCAGAATTTATGAAATGAAAGTACAAGAAATTAACAAGTCCGGTAGAAAATACAATATTGCAAATCGGATTGCTTGGAAAAAAGGAACGGAGATTACGAGAATCATTTGATTGTTCTGATTTTACCAGGACTAATTAAAATTTTGATAGACATTAAATTTAGATTTTAAATTAAATAGACTATGATGTGCTAAAGACAAATCACTTATTGAATAATAACATGGCCCCAAAAACTCATAAAGTGAGATCAGCAGAGATCAACAAGCTTCGTCTGAAATTAATAATTTATATGAGTAATATTCTGTATAATATAGTCTTTGTGTTCTTATCATGGTTATTTGAGCTCCATTGTCTTTCGAATGATGATAAAATATTTTGCATTAATTAATCATCGTTCGGCCAATAAGTAAAATCGTCAAGCACCGAATATAATGTGATTGTTTCGTTCGCCATTACTGTTGAGCGATGAGCAGTGAGCACAATGGCTCACGAGCAATGTGCTATGAGCATCTCATCACTCATCAATTCTTGCCCATTGTTCATTGTGTAAAGAATACAATTCCGTAAATTCCACCATGAAAACTCAATACTTTCATTGTTAAATCTGTATTATTATTTATCATTAAAATTAATTTTATTTCGAATAGTGAATGACGATACCTACGATTTGAAATTTTTGATTGCATTATTTTTGTTTGTGGCTATAGTAAAATGAGCAAGCACAACAACACTTTGTTTGGAATGATATTTCCGGGTTTTTATTTTGTGCTATGCTATATGCTCGAAGTGCTTTACTCTTTAAGCTGTTTAAGGAGATGAATATGTTAAACCAGCCTAAAATAAGGTTATCTACATTTTGTCTGATTTAAATCTATCTAGTTATTATCTAAAGCAAATATAACCTCTTCAAGCTAACTTGTATTTAAAACCTAGCGTGGGTAAGTAGGCACTTTTAAGTCATAAAACATAATTAATTTCCGTAATACGGCGTACATGCCAACTGAGTAATGTCCGTGAGTGCATATTCCACCACGGGAATGGTGGACACATAAATATGAAAGCTCTCGACCGCACATTAGATCTGCGACCGAAACATAAAACACATTTGTATAGAAGCAAAGCTCGGTCAAGCTTTTCACACCGATTAGTGGGTAATGCGTTATGATTTAATAACGACTAAACCGATTGTGTTATAAAAATGTTAAAGTGAAAAGACTCTTCGTAAAAAAGCTATTTATGAAGTAACATTAAGGTAATTTCGTCAGTCAAAAGGCTAAGAAAGAAATTTAGACACATAAAGTCGTATAAAAACGGCCACATTATATTTAAACACATTACCCTTCTTTACTTTGCGCAGTATTGTAAAAGACCTAAGTTCGGTCAAATAATAAAATCCTTATCTTACACTAACTTGAACCGGTTTAATCTAAATATTAAAACAACGCCTTATTCCGTTAATTGATCATAATATTTCTTTTTTTTTAATAAAAAAGATTTCAACGGCGCGGGAGCTGACACATTTGTCATTCGCAAGACAATGATTAAGCATGCAAGAAGTTCGGTCAAAGAACTGACAACTATATTTAGACGTGCTATACACGACTGCCATTCTCAGTAACATATGTAACTAGTGACAATATTTTAAGCGTAAACAGTTAGCTAACAGTTAGAGTTCATGACGAGATCATACGAGACTATTTCTACGAAGATATAATATAAATATCACAATATTTGAAAATACCGAAGTACCTACATTATTACTTTATATAGTACTTAGTAGGTAATCAATGAATTAAAAAATATATACCTGCTTAGTATTATTTATAACAATAATATTACCTATCATAAGCAGAAAAAGTTAATATCACTTTGGAAGTGTCTCCAGCGATATTTCCGGTCCATAACGACCTTCTAGAAAAACGCCAAATTACTATAAATCGCACTGATAGATAACAAACTACATCTGTTTCGAAATACGAGACTAGTTTATGACTATTAAGTGGCCGTAGAGAATCTTAACAGGTCTGACCTTAAGTCAACAATCAACAATTATTGAGAGCGTCTAATGACCAATTAGAGCAGTTAACTCCGACCGCGACACAGTTGACCCAGGCCACGTTATACAGTTACGATGTAATTTCATTTTAATTAACTACCTCATTATATACACTTGGGCTACCGCAATAGAAACGTTTAAGTCTATCATATTTCATTAATAATGCTTATAAATAAGACTACTAATTTTTATGTTGGTATGTACCTACATGTATCATTAATCATTATAGAACGTTGGTATATACATTTTGTTATTATTTCGTTTTCTGTCAATACTGTATTTCTACCATTAACAAGGAATATGTTTTAAAGAAAATAAATAGTCAATGTCACCGGGCATGACCGCATCGACTACAGACGTGGAGTAATTACGCAATACTATGTTGTGTTGAATTGTTACAAATATTATTATGTTCTTATTCAAGAGTACAGTTAAACGTTAAACATCGTATATCGAGCCGAGCGCCGTTTCTTGTTTTCTCGCTAGTCTCTCTGTCTCATTTTAATAATGCTATGACAGCAATTTTTATGAGTCGTTCAGCTATATGACGTTACGGAAGTCGGACGTCGCGTCCTGTCCGGTTTGTAACGGTGCGCGAACGACACAACTTTCTCGTCGCCTATATTTCACGTGTTTCATTTATGCAGATTAATCAATCGGAATATCTTTTACTTTTACTTGTTATCTCGATCCTGTATAATCGGCGTCATATTCTCTTTAATATAGTCTACCGCAAATAAGTACTACGTAAACTTCGCTCTACGTTTCAAGTTTCGTGTTTCTTATTTTGTGTTCTATTTGCATTGGGCTTAAAAGAATTTATATTCCTATTCATCATCATATATTTAAAGCCAATTAAAGCTCTTATATGTGATACCTAAAAATTAAGGCTACTTTACGGTAAATAAGTACTAGAAACAAAGTAGTGTTTCTTACGGAAATACATTATGGTAAACTTCATTTGCCTTCGCTAAACATGTTAGTGTCACCACGGTAAGTGTTGTCGCACACGCAGTACAGTTGCAAAGTTATTTTATCGCCGACAAAACCATTATAACAACGGAATAAGGTTCACTCCCATAGAATCAATGGTAAAACATCTTTGAACGTACTGTAATTACTGCAAATAGGTGAAAGCGTTAAATGGTTTAAAAATCCAACGACGCGACGTTCCGTCGCTTGCCTACATAGAGTTCCTGGGATACGCTCGACATATCTGAACAACGTCATTACTACTGGCCTAGATATAAACGGGCACTAAAAATATGGCCTTATTCACCAGGATTTACATACCACAGCGTAGTGCGCATTGTGCTCTATTTATGGTGCTCCGTGTCCGGCGATTTGTATCACCAAAATACATCATCAACAGCTTTTTCAGTCTGGTCAAATATTTAAAGTAGAGTTCCGTAGTCTAGAATATCTTCTTAATCTAGAAAAGAGTTCTTAATATAATCTAATATAATATTTAAAATAGAGTGGGGCTCTACATTTATAGAAATGTAATATAATATTTTCGAAGGAGTTGTGAGAATATAATGCATTATATCGTGGACTGTACTTCAAGATAACATTCATTTCATATAATTGTCACCTTATCTGCTATTAAATTTCTAATTCACTTTGACCTATATCTGCTACATGGTCGACACGTAATACTTCATTACAGACCAGGAAATGCGTTATAGGTATTTACCATAACAACCAGCGCTAGAAGGAAGCATAGAACTAGCTACAATCGTTCACAGGGCTGTTCGTCGTTCGAAAGATCTCAATCAAAGGACTGTATGTTCGCGAACAATAGTTTTAATGATTGACAGCCCTAAAGTAACTAAACCTGTCTAGGTATTTACTGTACTTTAACTAAACAGAGCCTTACGAGCGTTTCTAGTCCCAGTCACGACCGTACTCACGCCATACGCCAGTCACTCGACCGCCGGCGGCGCACGCGCATGTATCTATGACGTCATCATGGTACAGCAGTGATTTTGTGAATCTAGTGTTGAATATCAGTGCATAATATGTGATGTGTGTGCAATGTGCATAAATCAATTATTATAGGATTATTTTTTGGATTTTGTGTAAGTGATTTTTAATTTTACTTTGAATTCGGTATCGATACAACATTTAGGTATATCATTTTCTGTGATAGAAATATTTTAAATTAATAATCTACTGTTTGAAAGCGTTGTAGCTTCTTTGTATAGTAGAATCCCCTGAGTTTAATATAGTGGAAAATATTTTTCATTGATTTGGTGTGTATTATTCGAGACTTCTACAAAACCTAGTAGTTTAAACAGAGAAGTGCTAAGATGACAGACAATTATTCACTCATAAACTCATTTGATCAATATAAATCACTAAATCGTTATGAACGAGGTTTCTTTCATATAGATAGAGTTTAGGTTCATCAAACAAGTAAATATTTCTCTATATGCTATAGGTTATGAACCTAAACAAAATTACTTAATATTAACCAAGTACCTAAGTAGGTAATAAAAAAGGTTCCATAGATTAAAAGTAAAACATGCTACTTATCTTAGAAGCATTTCTTAAATGGGCAACAACTTTTCAATCTCTTTTCACATTTACCTAGGTAGGTAAACTGGAGAGTAAAATATTACTGTGACCGTATTCGATAATCAAGCATAAGGTAAACTGCATTTGTGATTAAATAATGTTATGAGTAATTATAATCGGACTGTAGCAATCGTGGTCGATGTATTCAACAATTAATGTGCTAATATAACCTCTAGAGAACAAGGCCACATATGTTACATTTACAATCCCCCACACTTGTCATATCGTCAACAAAATCACATGGCCTTCTAGATTATCATTGAAGCTACTGCGGAAATATATTTTCTAAAATACAGAAAAATTAAATATTAAAATGAAACGATACCAACATACGCGTGTGTATACGAAACTAAGAAAAACCTTCGGACGACAACCGCTTTTTCAAATGGTACCTGGGCATGTGTTAGACTCGATAAATCCAGACAAAAATATTCAGAAAGAGTACGCACTACGAAATCCAGTTTATAGAGAAGTGCAAGCGACTTTACCTCAGTCAGAACACGAGGGGAATACAAAGAACGTTATTGTTACCGATGAAGGCATAAATCACGTAGAAGGAGGCTGGCCGCTGGACGTCCACGTGTATAACGAGGACCATTTAGCAAGACACCGCAGGAAAATCCAACACGACGAAAACTACGTTCACACTGTTATGAGCCTCAACGTGCATGTGGAACATAACATCCAACAGAACAACGCCATTGAAATGTACGAAACGTACTTTACTGATATAAAACCGGAACCGCCCGTAGAGAAATATAATATTCAAATAAGCAACAAATTTAGAGATGCGATGGAGAGGCCAGTCGCGAGGGTCGCTTGGACTAATGACGAGCACTCGAAAATAGTCGCATCGTATTGTCATAAGATCTATCCCGAAGATAAAAAAGCCGACTGTCGTAATGTTTGCTACGTGTGGGATGTGCAAAAAGGAGCCGTGCCGTTTTACGAGTTTGATCCGGAGCACGGCTGCTGGGACATTGCCTGTTCTCCCGTTGACCCCGACTTTATCGTTGCCGGACTGGACGTTGGAACTGTCCAAGTGTTTGACATACGAGCCGGAAAATCGGCGAGCGCCTCGAGTTCAATATACAATTCCCACCGCGCGCCAGTATCGTCGATTCGATATACGTATACCAAAACTGGTACGCAATTCTTCACGGGATCACCCGATGGCCAGTGTTTATGGTGGGATACGAGGAATCTGTCCTCGCCTATCGATCGATTACCGATTTCTGTGAAGTTAGGACCGAGCGATACGCCAATTTTGGAAAACGCCGAAGGAGTGAGTTGCTTGGAATTCGATAAAGGATTGATTGCAAAATTTTTAGTCGGAACTGAATCTGGCCTCATCGTTCACGGCAATCGAATGGGCAGAAATCATCACGAAGTGCTATATTCGTATTGCGAGGCGCACACTGGACCCGTAAAAGCTATACACCGGAGCCCGTGCACTCTGAGAATGTTTATATCGTGTGGTGATTACAGCGTACGGATATGGAGTGAAGAAGTTCGTACCGCGCCCATAATAGTTACAAAACCGTATCGCTACCTAGTTACGGACGTCGCTTGGGCACCGATGCGATACTCCAGTTTTATGGTTGTATCGGAGGACGGAGTGTTTTACTACTGGGATCTGTTGCGAAAGTATCGCGAGCCGGTAGCGACGTTGAATGTGTCTAAAAATGGCCTCAACAGAGTCGCCCCGCATCCTAGAGGGAATTCCGTTGTCGTCGGCGACAACAAAGGTTCTTTGTATGTTTTAGATTTATCTGAAAATATGATGTCGCCGGGACCGAATGATAAGCAACGTATGCACGAAACTTACGAGCGTGAGACGAGACGAGAACATATTTTGGACATGCGAGTAAAAGAGATGAAATTGAAAATACAAAATGAAGATAAACCCGAAGTCGCTTCACTCGATGACGATTATGAAGATGATTTGATTGAGGAAACCAAAAGGTACTTTGAAATTGTTAAGGACGAACAAAGGCGAGTCGGCGGCTACTTTTGAATTGCGTATTTATATGGTTATTTTAATTGTACCTGTATGTGAGTAATGTTATAATTGATATCGTTAGTCAAAGTAAATGAAATAAAAGTAATAAATAATGCATAACAAGCAAAGTCCATAAATAATAAATTATGCGTTGACATGAATAAAGTAGAAATTAATAAGCCCGCATGTTTTGAAAGGGCTTCCGCTCAGCCGCTCGATATAAAATTAAACCACTGCAGCGTCAAACTATAAAACATTAACATTATTTAAAACTGCCTCAATCGAGTTAAGTTGATATTTATTAAATGGGCAAAATCATCGGTCTAATCATTTCCATTATATAAACTACCCTCTTGTTTTTCTTTCTAAATTACATAATGCCTTATGTCAAATTCCATGTTTTGTATAATTAACGAAAGTCATCCGACTACGGGGGCAGCTTAAGAGCTTCGGACACAATATGAGTAAAGAAATCTCTTTACTCATGTGCTTGTCCGTACAGCTGTATACGTGCTACTTGCTCGAGTTGCATCACATTGTCGTGACGCTTTGTGCTGTGAGAATGAGTGTTTCGATACTAGTTCTGTGAGTGCGTCACAACTTTCACCGGACATACGTCTTGCATCCAAACGCACGTTCTTTTTTCCTTTACGCAGTTTATGCCGACTATTCTACTATTATTGTGCTATTCTTCTCGCCACTGAGCAGTGACGCAGAGTGAGATTGCTTTAGAGGGAAGCCAATACAGAGACAACTGCAGTAAAGTTTTCTTTAGACGCTTCGCCGCTGGTACTCTGGTCTTGCTATATTAATTACATGACCGAAAAAATACGATTTAAAAACACAGTATATATCTACAGCTGATATTATTATTATACAAAGGATGTTTATTTAGCAGTTAA
>DWAK01000378.1:0-11104 GCA_018230145.1 Lepidochrysops patricia
AACTTCACGTGTACGTGAAAGAGAATGTAACCAAAATTGACAAGGGTATTTTATAAAATCCTTCCTTATCCTTTCTTATCTCGGAACAATGCAACAAGACTACCTTCACAGAATGAACTAAAAACGTAGATAGTAGTCTCTTTAACTTTAAAAATATCTACTTATTTTGATTTAAACAAACGAATTAGCCGTTAATATGTCTTATTATTCTTATAATGATAACGTGAACGTTAATCAATTAATACCTCGGTTAGTTTTTTCTAAAGAATATGTACCTAAACAATATCCGCATAAGATTGTTTTTCCTTCGTCCAAGTTTCCAGACGCCCGCGTGGATGTCTGTGTAATCGTTATGTGTTCTAAGTGGCAGACAACTATTTCAGAAAGCACGGCGCATGCGTAGTCCCCGCTTAATGGGTCAGGGCCTCCCAGCGACGACTGCAGGATTATACATAGAACGACCGACCGGTGTTACTCAGCGCTAAACATACGCGAAACATACATATTTACGATGCGCAAGGATGGAATAATTA
This sequence comes from Lepidochrysops patricia, assembly GCA_018230145.1. NCBI lineage: Eukaryota > Metazoa > Arthropoda > Insecta > Lepidoptera > Lycaenidae > Lepidochrysops > Lepidochrysops patricia. The sequence goes on from DWAK01000378.1 coordinate 534, forward strand.
ATATTGTTATATTAGGCTGATTATTATCCGTAACATTATCGAGAGTAATGTAAAGTGATATAAGAGTCGATGCGGTGCGTGCTTAATGTAAAACGTTTCCTTTATTTAGGCCAAAATCACACGTTACTTACAATATTATAGGTGAGTCAATGTATCGTTTAAATTTTACAAGTGCGTAGTTTTCGAGATTCCTGTGAGCCGCTTGTAGTTGGCAGGCGCTCTATAAATGTTTACTTCGCCCACGCCACGTCACGGCGCGCGGCGCCGGCCGGCAATGGTCGCCTTATTTTCTTCGCGCATGTCAGAAAAATTGCGCAACAGCTGTGGGGCTATATTAATTTTTCCCTGTCAAGTTAAACGCGATGCCATAAACGTCACACAATAAACCGCACATGGCTCCGCGAACGTAAACATGATTGCACTCAAAAATTAGATGATGTCAGAGCAAACAAAAGCGCGTATTAAAATTAGATTCAGCCAGCGTATCTATCGGCTCCGGCTCCATTGAGCGACGAGCGGGCATAGCGAGCGGATCGCCGCAAGCCGCCGGTACTAACGATAAGGTAAACGTGGCGCACTGCGACCCGACGACCTTGCGGCGTCACGCCGCGTCATACTTCGTTACTGAATTATTTTCGTCGCGCTTTGGCAGCCGCTCTCCGTTAGCCAGAAGCCACATTGACGCGACTCCGTATACGTGTTTTAACTGAAATCTTTTTTGTTTAAGATTGCGACAAACGATAGCGGCGAGGCTCGCGGAGATCGACGAGATCGTTTCAGACTTCGATCGTGTGTCCGAGAAGATAGAACAACTCAGACAACAAATAGAAGTTTACGTCGCTAAAGTCGGGACATTCTACGTGTTCGGGGACGACGGCACCGAGAGTATAGACGGATTGGCTAAAGAAGTTTTGTCTTTGGTGGATCAGACGAAGGCATTCGTGGACGAAAGCAGGAAGAGATACGGTGGTTCCGCGCCCGCTGACGTGGCGCAGGAGCTTTCGTCTTTAGAATTATCGTCGGAATCACTAGCCGCCGCCATGGAAGAAAAAGAAAGGGAATGGAAGCGTGCCCGAACTTCACGTACCGATTATGCGACCGACGTAGATAGTGTACAGGCATGGATTCGTGCCGCTGAATTACTAGCGAGAGATCGCACTCTGCCGCCGGAACCTTACAAAGAGCGACTGGTGGCGACGCGATCGGAAATACCGCATGTTGCAGATCGGGTCGAACGTCTCACGCGTAATGCCCGCTCGATTGTCGAAGGTAGCCGCGACCCTACTGAGCGGCAACTCATACAGTCGACGGTCTCAGCGTTGACAGAACAGTTCGCGGCTATATGTAGCGAACTCGAATCTCGACAAGTTGCCGTTGAAGATGCGTGCGATGCCGTAGCTTGCTTCCTTGCTCTGCTAGAAAAAGTTTTGCTATGGGTAGAGACCCAACGTGCTTTCCTTGCACGACCTCTCCCGTTGACTGATTTGCAGGAAGCGCAACAAAAACAGACTGAATATGGGGTAATACATACACCTTGTATAAATTTTAAATTTATTTGAAGTAAAAAAAAAACATCGTAAACGTCTTCTTAATCTTTCGCAGAATGCGCTCAAGAGCTGCAAGCAGCAATCTAAAAATCTAGCCGATATGGCAAAGGAATTGGAAGCTATTGAACGAGTAACGAGTCCGGGCGACCTACCGTCCAGACTGGAAGCGGCCGAAAACGCCACAGTAGACGTAGAAAAGAAATTAGCTAAAACGGTTTGTAGGAATAAAAACGTAGAATATTCGATCACTTTTGACAAATGGTACTTATAAATTTTATTTTCAGAATGGACTCCTTCAAGAGCTGGCAGAAGAATGGGAAAGGTGTGAGAAGAAATTAAAAGACGTCGGACACTGGTTGGAGGGTACCACGAGAACTTTGGAAACCTCACAAAGCGCCAAAAAACCCCTCAGAGACAGATTAGCTCTCAGAGAAAAATTACTAAACGATATATCAACACAGAAAACTAAAATTTCATATGCAATCGAAAAACTAAACGTGAGTTAAAACGTATTGGGAAGGTTTTTTTTTCTTAAGTTTGTAATCATTAGTTATGAAACATCACAGCGTGTACTTCAGTTCGAAGAGGTAATCGGTGCACCTGCCCTACAGGTACACTTCGGACCTGACGGCGTTGCGGCTCAGTCGCGTTTCCCAGAGGGCGTGCAGCGGGCAGCTAAAGAGCTCACTGCTTCGCTAGAGGCAACGGGAGATCGCGCCGCGGCGCAGGCGCAACAGCTGGCGGCCGCGCTGGCGCAGGTGGATGCCTACTGCGCAGATATCGCACGCCTGCGCACCAGACTGCTCGACGCTGAGCAGCAACTGCGGCAAGCCGCTCAACCTAACTACAGCCCTAGGGATCCCGAACGAGCGCAGCGGCAGCAACAGGTTAGCGCTTTTCTATTTAGTCACATTACACAGTCACACTCAAGTGCACACGTACGAGTAGGCTAGAAATTCTAGTTTTGTTTATCGATTTAAGAGGCAACCGATCGGTCGTCACGGTACCGATCTCGCTTAGCACCGATAGTTTCGAAACTACACTTGTATACTTTCACCAACCACGCAATTCATTTTATGTTTTTTTTTTGTTATCTCCTCGTTCTCCCTACTAACTTATCAATCGATATCCTCTGTTAGGAATGTCGTGAAAGAATTAAGTCGCTTCAGAGTAAGATACAGGCGCGGAACGAACGCATCAAATTGTTAGTGCAACGCGGAATTCCGGACGTGGAACCGCTCGGAGACGCTTAGACATCGTGCAACGCGTTACATTTAGCTTTAAGTTTTTTAGATCGCTCTATTCCTATTATAAGTTTTAAAAACATACAATAATTATTTCGAAATACACGTTATTCAGTACCGCAATAGCTGTCGTTTCCTTTCATAAGCCTTAGCTTCCATCACACACTCGACGAAATGAGATAACGAACTCACTCTATAACATGAATGTCCATACTTGCGTATCAGGAGGTCATCTGCCGAATCGAAGAGCTGACTCGCTGTATCCACGAGCTCGACCCGTACTTCGTGATGCTGCCGCCGACTGAAGAAGATCCGGCGGCGACTCTGGCCATGCTCGTGTCTAGTGGCGAGCGCGCTCGGCAGCAGCGGCGCGGGCGCTCGCCCGAACGACGCGCGCTGCTGCCGCCGCCGCCTCGCCTCGCACGCAGCCCCGCCTGGGCACCGGGCGGTACCACCTATGCTGAGATAGTCAAAGGCAGTAACTCGCGCTCCAGCTCCGTCCACGAACGGCAGTCGAGTGTACAGAGACTACCTATGCACAGAATGCGATATGAGACGCCCGAGATTAAACAAGCGGAGCCCGTTAATATCGGCCCCGAAGAAGTGTATAATACTGCAATTATAAGTGATGTGCAACAGTGTGTGCGTAACGAAGATTTCATTGACACGAGTGAGCCTACGTATACGAGTTACGGTGAATCTACGTATGAAAGTGAATGTGATGTTCCATTTGCGAGTGATACAAATGTTTATTACGAACCAACAGTGATAGACATACACCAGAAATCCAGGGAAAATATTCAAAAGCTTTCCCAAGAGGAATCCTTTTTACAAGTACCCCAAGATACTCAAATTAATACGCAAAATAATATGTTTACTTTGAATCCTTCTTCAAATCCTAAGGAGAGATCCGTTAGCCCTGCAACTAAATATCGTTGTCAAGATTTATCTTATGCTGAAATTTTAGCTTTAGGGCTGCGTAAACAAAAAAGTGTACAAAATGTTACTATTTTACCAAAATGTCAAACAGCACTAGTTGAAACAGTGAAAGAAGAATTTATGGAAGACGAAAAAATCACTCAAAATGAGAGTAAATTACTTAAAGAAGTTCCTGTAGTTAAACCGGAAAAACAAGTTAAACCAATTCAACGTAGTCGATCAAAGGATATGCCAAGACAACGTAGAGCACCAGATAAACCAAAAATTATTGATGTTCAACTTACAAAAAAGAAGAAAGGAACTAAAAAAGTAATCGAAGTTGAAGACTTTGATGACATTTCAGAATTGATGCCACTGGAGCATATTGCCCCTAGTACTACTAAATCTAATGTACAAAAGTCAAAAATCGTAGACAATTCTTGTGTAGAAAAATCTGATACTATTTCACTTGACATTAAAACAAAATTTGTTTTGAGTGAAACAGAAAATAATAAATCACAAGAAAAAGATACAATAAAGATTGAAGATTCGAAAAAGCCGAAAAAGAAAACTAAGTTTAAAAAACCTAAAGAACCTGAAGATGACATAGAAAAGGCACTGAAAGAAATCGAGCAATCAGATAAGCATAAGAAAAAGAAATTGAAACAAAAAACCAAGGAAGGTAATGTAGAATGTTTAATAGAGACAGGTTCCGCTAATACTGAAACTACAGGTACTTTACAAATCACACAAAAATCCGGTGAAACTATTAAGCATAAGAAAAAGAGAAACAAAGAGGTACCTTTACAGAATCTGAACTCGACTGTTGCTAAAGAAGGCCTTGAAGCTACTACCCAGTATAACATCGACTCAATACCACTACAATTAAATTCTGGTGAAACGACTGCAGATGGGATTCCTAGTAAATCTTACTCTGAACGGATGATTCAGAACGATATCTTTAATTCAGCTATCAATATTGATTCTGTAGCTGAAATAGACATAAAGCATCCACTATCTATTACAAATGCTGACCAATCCTTACCAAAAGATTCATTAGCATCAGAAAATATCAAGGCTATAAAGAAAAAGAAAGACAATAAGCAAGATCGTGTAAAAGTATCTGATTTGCAACACAGTGAAAGTGAATGTAAATCTTTGACAAAGTCGTCAACAATCCCTGATAAAGCAAATATATTAGAAAATATACCTAATAAAGAATGCGTTGAAATTATTGCATTGCCAGCGGAAGCTTATCAAGAAACTATTGAAGATGATTCACACAGTAGTATAGATCGATTAGAAATAGCTGATGATCAAAATCAAAATAAAACTAATAAAGATGACGATGTTTGTAATTCTGATGATAAAACGAAAAATGATTTGAATGTTATTGATTGGGTTACCTTAATGGAAGAAGAAGAGCTTATGTCTTCAACGGAAAGTAAAAACTACGTAACACGTCAAGAAGTTCCTCACGGAACACAATCGCGTCACCAAAATAATGAATCAAGTCGAGTACAAACAAGTTCTTCCAATGAACAAAATAATAATGACAAATATTTTATCAAAGAGAAAAAAGAAGACTTCACCCAAATTGCAACGGGAATCAGTGCTACTGAAAGCTGTTTGGAAACTGAAAAGACTCATACTGTTTATCTTATAACCCACGAAGAAAAAAAATTACCTCCTATAAGAACAGTAAAAGTTTTCCGAAGTAAAAGTAATTCCTTAGATGAATATCCAGTCAGTGATGTAGAAACTCGAAATTCCCAGTTAATTACAGAATTAGAAGAATTTAACACTACATCACAACCTGAAATCATGCTAGTGTCTGAAAACAAAAGTTCGGAAGAAGTAGAATGTGAAGGCTTATCCCAAGAACAAAATATGACAGTTATTTTGTCAAGTTCCCCTACTAATACAACAAATATAAGTGAACTTCAACAAAATAATGATATCGTTGAACAGGCTATATTTGGATCGGTACAACTAAGAAAAAATCATGTGTTGGAATCTAATATTCCGTACACAGAACTTGTGGACGACAATAATTCAATCGTAGATTCGAACACTAACAAGAACATTAAACCTTCAATATTATACCTTCTAGAAGACTGTCCTAGGTTTACTTATTCAGATTTGCGTGATGCAGAAGAAAAACTTTATTCTGTTTTATCACATAACAATAAAATAACAACAGCTTTAGACCCTATAGAAAAATGTAAAAACATTCAGAACCAGTTGACTGAGGATGTTGCAGATAGCCAATATATAAACCAAGAAAACGATTTAATCGTTAGAAAAACCAACAATCAAATGCTTCTGGAACAGCCATGTTACAGTTATCCTGCAATCATCGATGCAGAAAAACTTTTTGCTAATAATAAAAAGTATCTTGATACTGGAATGCTGTTCGATACGTATAACGCAGAAAGTACTCCCAGTCAAACAGAAACATTCGATGATGGGTTAAATATTGAAAACAATTATACAGTTACTAAAAAGAACTTAATTAATTTGAAAGAAACCCCTCAACAAAATTACCAAGACATTGTTGATGCAGAACATTTACTTGGATTTTTAAGTAATAAAAAAGAATCAAACACTATTGACATTATTTCCAGGCAATCTAAAGAAAATATAAAACATGTAAATATTACAAGGCAAATAGAACCTAAAGTCGTAAAGGAGGTGTTACAACCAAATTATCAGGATATCGGAGATGCAGAACAATTGCTTGGGTTTTTAACTTCGACAAAACAAAATATAAGCTCCTCTCCTATTGCTTCCAACCAAATTTCACAAAAAATCAATAATGTAGAAAGTACTAACGCAAACGTTATTAGTTTTCATGAAATACCTAAATTTAATTACCAGGAGATATGTGATGCTGAAAAATTATTGATAGTTTGTAATTATAGGAGTCGTGAAAATACACAGGATGAGCACGCACTTGGGACTGAAGCCGGTAAATTAACGGAATTCGAAATACCAATACATAATTATCAACAACTAATTGATGCCGAAAAGTTGCAAGCTACACAAAAACATAAACATAATGAACAAAAATTAATAGTGTCAGATGTAATAGATAAAGGAATGGCAAATATAGAAATATCAGAAGAACAAAAGGATGATGTTGCGCAAGTCAAAGCTGAAAATATAATTCTTGAAAGTATCGTAGTAAATTTAGAAAATAACTGTATTATTGAACACTCTGAAGTTGAAAAAGTCATACCGCAAATTTTGGAATCGATTAAAGGTACTGATACAGCATCTAGCTTTGATAATATTGATGATCAACGTCACGAAGAAAAAATATCGTCTAAAATAAAGAAAGCAATCATAGATATTAAAAATGAATCAACTGTTAAAGCTACTTCAGAAAAGGAAGATGAGGACTTTGTTTTTGTAGAAATTAGCGATTCACACGGTGAAGTGATTACTAAAAATGATTATGTAATAGAAAGCAGCTATATTGATCCTGCGCGTGATGCTTTTAAGCTTGATGTGTCAGTTCAAGTTTTAAATGAACCAAATCAATCACAATCTCATGAAGCTGGTACTAATATGCAAATAACCGAAAAGGTCCCAGATGTTCATGATTCGTATGTTTTATTGAAAGAAAGTGCTTCTGATCAGGAAGCTGCAATTAATGATTATGTAATCATTAATCAGTTAGAAGAAAAACCGTCAACATGTGAAATATCTCAATTGAACATCATCGAGCTAGAGAATGAAACTGATTCACACCGTGAACCAGCCGAAATCATTGAAGCGATTGAACCTTTATCTTCAGTTGATCTCGAGGCAGTTGGAGATGTCAAAAATCAAAATATAATACTATCTGATTCAGATGACGTTGAAATACACACAAGTACAGAGGATTCAACTACTGTTAAATTTTCTGAAATACCTGTTTCAGAAAAAAGTTTTACTAATCAAAAATCTGCAAATGATTATGAAATAATTAGTCAACCAGATAACATGCCATTAACAAATAGGATAAACGAAGTGAATATTGATCAGTTTCAGTTAGACGAAAAAATTTATTCTCACTCGAATACAACCGTAAGCGCCGAGCTAAAATCCGAATCTATAGTCAAATCCGAAACAATCGATAAAAATGATATGAGCAATATTCGTTCAGAAAAATCACCTATTCACAATTTGCATGATCTTTTACCGGAAATAGATTCTATTCCTGAATTTAAACCGTCTTATAATAGTCCAGCTTTGTTCTCTAATTTATCTGCCGACGCTCCGGAATTCAAACCCTCGTACTTATACCATACCAAAGAAATAAGCCACTTTTCATCAAAGCCAGATATGACCGATTCCGTGAAACAAGTAAATGAAGATAACACTATTATGTCTACTATAACAGACGATGAACAACGATCAGTTAATGAGTTTTTACAAGAGACGCCTGTTGAAAAGGTAAACATAGATGTTTCCCCACAAACTTCTGATGGTAAAACAGTAGCAGGTATGATTGACAAAGTGGATGCTAAAAAAAGAAAAAGAAAGGAAAAATTAACCATATCTCATAAATCAGAAGTAGTTACTGACACTAATTTATCTGCATCACCAATTAATGTATGGGCAAAAGCAGCTGATGAAGGAAAATCTTACGCTAAGATCCTTGCTGGAGGATTGTCTGAATTCCCCAAGATTGAAACAAAAACTGAAGATACTCCAAAGGGGACAACTGATGGCTCCCATCACAAGATAGTATCTTCAACTGACGAAAAAACTAATAAAGAAGATCATCACAACAAACATACGGAGACTGGTGAAAGTTGGGCAAAAATTGTTGCTAGTCATTTGCCTTCTCCGGAAAGATTGCCAAGAGAACAAATTTCTGTACAAGAGGCCGACCCTATCCAACACAAATCTCCTATAATAGTAGTTGAACAAACTGAAAATGACGCATGCAAAACAGAATTAGTAGTAGATCCAGAAGGCTTTATAACTGTTGATAGAAGCAAAAGGTCCAGATCTAGATCTCGAACCAGAGACCTTAATTCACCGTTATTATCAATAACTCAGATAGGTTCAGAAGCTAGAGATCGATCTATAAATAGATTTGATGCACTTGTAGATAGTATAATTTCAGATGATATTAGAGATATATCAAATTCTGAACAAAGTGAGGTAGAAAAAATACCTAAAAAAGATCGTAAAAGTCGCCACAAAAGTAAAGAATCTAAAGATAGAGAGGTATCTACTGTCAAAAAATCTTCTGAAAGGTCTTTGTCAAAACATGTATTAAAGAAAAAGGACGCTTCTTCTGAATCAAACCAAACACAAATTTCTGTATCACTTGAAACTGTTGATAAATTAAATGTGTCGCCTACAGAGATCCAAGAGGAAATGCAATCGAAGAAAAAGAAAAATAAGAAAAAGAAAAAAGATAAAACAGGTATCCAAAGCTCAATCGATTCGACCACGGAAATGGAGATACTTGTTACACCAAAACCGGATAATGAAGTTAACGTTATAGATAAACAAAAACATTTAATAAGCCCTGTAAGTACGCCAGAGTCAATTCACACTCCTGTTAAAGAGAGAGTTTATTCAGAAGCACAGTTTTGGAAAACTAATCCTGATGATTTTCTGGAATTAAGTAGTGCTTCTGATATTATCTCCCTAAAAACATCCGACTATAGTAAACCAAATAAAGATAAGCCTATTATAGCAGAGGATGGTTCAAATATTCAAACTGAAATCATTTCAAACATTACACCTTTTGAGAAATCAGAAACCATTATATCAGAAGAGCAATCATTAGAAAATAAAATGGCGGATTTGCAAAGAGAGATTGAGGAAATGTTATTACCAGAAAATGATAACTCGACAATGAGTGAAGATTTACCGAATGAATTAATGGATTTGGACAATTCTTTACATGAACAACAAGACGAACTAATGGACAACATGTCGCCTTCACTAGCCTCTCCTGAACCAGAAGATACTTTAGGATCGCAAGAAGAAATACATCAAATTGATTATTTACTTCATAAAGAAAACGATTCTCTTATCGATACAGAACCAGGCATAATACCAGTTTCAGTTCCTGCAAAAATATCTGATGATCTTATAACTAATAACAAACTTATAAGTATGAGTGGTAATTCGACGGAGTCCTATATGTGTAACGAACACGTAATTGATAATAATTTGTCAAATCTACTGCTGGATTCCTTTGTCCTAACGAACTTTGCTATAAATGATGCAGAGAATCTATATGCTAAACAAAAAACCGAAGCACACCATTCAGTTAGTGACATTCCTAAACTTTCTGTTGATAAAAACCTTTCCGTTGAAGGTCAAACTATTACGACTCGTAATATCCCTAATATCGCAAATACACGCGTTGAAGCAGCATTGTCTGAAAATAAGGACGAGAACACAAACAGAAATATTATTAATGATGAAACATTTTGGTGCGATAAACATTTGTATCACGACGCAGAATGTCTTTATGTTATCTCTTTGACAAATAAAACTAAACAGGTTTCATCTAAAAGTACTGATGAAAAATCAAAAGATCAGAGTGACAGAGACCGCGACCCTAATGGGTCTGGATATTCTTCCGAGTCCGAGAAGGACACTTTTAGCTCTTTGGAGCCGTCTTTCGATTCAAACTATATTTCTATGGATCTACCAGGCGGAATTTGTAGTTGGCAAGATCAAAGTTCATATCTAAGTTTAGAAACGCCTTCCGAATCGATTGAAGCCGTTATAGATATACCGCGATTAGTTACCGACATTTCAGAGGATACACTAACAAACCTTCCCTTAAATCCGGTTACCTTATCCACACCCATACAGGAGCCGCCTGCCGAAGAAGATG